>VWZP01006525.1:1008280-1234520 GCA_013396995.1 Dicaeum eximium | reverse complement strand
GGGCAGCTTTGGACATACCGCCGTGAACACTTTCGGGGGCTCTTCCCCCAGGGCTGCCCTCGGTCAGCCGCGGGAGAGATGCTGAGCGGCGGCGTGGGAAAGCGGCGACGAGCATGAAGGCGGCAGGATGGGCGCGAACAATGGCAAGCAGTACGGCAGCGAGGGTGAGCGGGGCAGCGGCAGGAGCGGTGCTGGGCCAGCAGCGCCGGGCTCGTCCCGGCCGGGGAGGGGTGACCGGGCGGGGGCACCGCGGCGGGCTCCTCCTGCTCCCGGCCGGCACGACCCCCGCCCCGATCCGCGATGCAGCCCTTGGGCTCCCGCTGCGACCCTTAAAAACACCCTTAATAACACCCTTAATTTTTAATTTTTTTTTTTTTTTTAGTAGATAGGAGTTTAAGTGCTGTCTCAGCTCGTGATGTCGAGGCAGCGTGGCGGCTTGCTGTTCGAAGGCAGCTCGGGGGTTGTGGCAGCGTTAACTTTGCTAAAAAGTTGTAGAGCGTTCTTTGTAATCCTTTCCTACTCGTCTTTCTATCCCAGGATCCTTATATTATGCAGTATGCTATATGACTGCTTCCTGTCTGAACAGAAAGAAAAAAATTAACCCCGGCAAGGGTTGGGGGAGAGTTAATGTTCTCCAGCTGTTATCCATAGATTGTACTCCTGCAATTTCGCTTCAGTGAAACTTTAGTGGGCTTGGTTTTAGATATACAGGGCCTGATTCGTTCGTGTGGAAACCTATTAGTCTCGCTGGAGTTACATCAGGGATGAATTTCAGCTGCTTTGCTTCTGGTCTGAAGGACTACTGGAACAGTCGGCTGGTGTCAGGCAAACCAATGGCAAGTACAGAAAGTTTGTCTTCCTGCCAGCTAGTTTTAAGCTTTCTTTAACTTCTAGCTGACTTCTATGTGTGTTGCCCTCCAAGTATTTAGGCAACTCTGTAGGATGTATGCCTTCCCCTTCGTGTATTGGGCAACCGTATAGGATCACCTCCACCCCCTTTTTTTCTTGGTGAGGGTTTGTAGGTGGAGCGAGGGAGATGATCTTGTGGTCTGCTCCATTCTCTGGGAGTTCAGACGGTAACTGCCAAAGAATACACCTCTTGCATCCAAAATATGCACGAAGATTGTGTAAAGGAAGGGGGAAAGACGCCGCTTCTAGAGCAGATTCTGCAGTTCCTTTCATTCATTGCCAAATGAGCTCTGCCTTCTGAAGAGTTGATGAAGTCAGATTCTTTCAGCCAAAGATACTCTTCCTGTCGTGGGGTTTCAGTCAATTGATACCATCAGTAGAAAAACTCCTGCATAAATGGGGTGAACCTGGAAGTTGCAATCAAAGCCTCTTTGGATTCCGCCTGAAAGGGGAAATCTCAGTTTTTCACCAGAGTTGAAAGGGTCATCGTTGATAGTTCTGGTCATGCTGCTGGGGGGTATTTCTTGCTGAGCTTTCTTGTGGATTCAGAGGACTGATTGCTTCAGTAAATGTACAATTTTTGGGGATGAATATGACTGACATGGAGCCTTTTGCAGCCCTCAGCAAAGGGAAGGAGAGATTAACTGTTCCAGAAGTACCTGATAGGCATAGTGAGGAAGAGGAGGATTAGTACTACCAGGGTGTTCTTAGTTCACCTCTATCCTCCATTCAGAGTGGAGATGGGATTCTGGGAGTGCAGACTACATGTGGCAAATTAATCTTTGCAGTGCAGCCCCTTGCCTGTCTTGAGAATTAGATAGAATAGTGGTTTAAAGTTAAAATAAACTTAAAAAAATCCCCAAGTCCCATGACCAAAACTTCATCATTAATGTGCCTCATAGATCGTGTTTCCTGGTAACTTCTATGCATCACCAGTTACTGAGAAACTTGGAGAAGCTCTCATAGTAGTTGTGTTTCCTGAGTGATACAGAGGAGAACAAATCTAAACCTGATAAAGGGAGACTCCTGTTTTTTTCCCCCATAAACCACTGGGGCTTTTGGTGCCTTTGTCAAATGAACCACTTAACTGCTGTAAAAAGTTGCTTTTCAGTAGGATGTGATGGTGCTCCCAGGTGGAGGGGTAACATGATTTTCTGTGTACTTTGAAAGCAACCTGAGTATTCATTTTGAAGTTCATAGAGTGGTGTCTGTGGTACACAATTTTTAGCCTGTTGGGCTTTGTAGGCTGATGCTGCACTATGGTATGTCATTTTAGGGGTGGAGAAAAGTACCCTTATTAGCTGAGTTTCTTGAAGGCTGTTTTACCGTTTGCTGCTTGCTGATATCTTAGGTGAGATTTCAAGAAGACAACTGCAAATGATTTTTAAAATGGCTGATTTTTTTTCACACAGCTTTCCTTCTTATCTGCTGTGGAACTGCAGAACTTCATTAATTTGCCCAAATTGGTTTTCATCTCAATGTTGAACAGATACATTTGGGTAAAGATAACTCTTGCTCAAGATACCATTTCTAAAATAGAGAGTTTTTATGACTAGGAAACTGAGTGTTATGTGGATTGCTACATTGTTACACTTAACAGTAATAAACTTTTTTTGAAATTCACATCTGTGCTGTGTATGTAATAATCTCAGGCAGCCAAGTGTTTGTGACTGATCACATAAGCTACACTGGACTGCTTTTATTTATTTGGTTGGCCAAGGCTTTATTAAATGTGATTCTGTTGGAAGCTACAATTGTCATGTTCAGATGCATCAAACAGTTGGATGTTTGAGGAGTCTACATCACTAAACAGAGTTTGGTGTATAATTGACAGTGCCCTTGAATGTGTTTGTTTAATTAAATTAAATTAATTTAATTTTCTAAGGCTAAAACTTACTCTGAATGAAGCTTAAATGTAAATAAAATTGCTTTCCTGAAAAATCACGTCATGCAGATGGGATATGAACACAACACTCATTTAAGAAATTACAATAAATTAATATATAAACAAAAGTTTGTTTACAGGAATTTACCTATTTTTAAATGTAAAATATTAAATACAAGTTTACTTTCCCAGTTTTCATTTGGACTTCTTAAAAATAACTGTTACAAGGCAGATTATTCCTGGAAGTCTCTTCCCTTGAAAAATATGTAGAGCTTGAGATTTCAGGCTTGTTATAGAATGCAGTAGATTCAGACTCAAGTGCTAAAGCTTGAGATGAGTGTTTCTGAATGTATTTCAGCAGTTGTGTTTGAACAGTGCCACTGATGCTAGCAGATCAAGAAGTAGAGCAAGAAATCCACTTCATCATGGAGCAGAACTTGCAGGGCTTTTGCCTCCACAAAAAACTGATGGCAATCATCAGTTACCTTAGGCAGAGTCTTACTTCTGTCTTTCACTTTCTTGCCATGGGGATAAGTCATTCTACTTTTGTTCACTAATTTAGCTCCTTGCTTGGTTTTTAAATAAGAGGAGGCCTTGTGTCTGACAGTGAACAGAAAAGCCTTTTGTTGTAGAAGCTATCAAAAGTCAAGTGTTCTGTTTAAGGACCTGTCTTAAAATGTAATGCTGTTGCAGCTGACCAAACAAGACACTACTCATCTTCACAGATGAGGGACTGAATTGAGGGATGTTGCCCTTTGACAATTGCCAGGTTTTTCAGACACCTTGGCAGTGTTTCTGTAATGTTGCTGCCCAAACCTTCTGTGCTGGGCACGAGGCTGGCTGGGTGCTGACAGTAATGCCAGCTGTAGGCATGGGGCCTTTGGGAAAGGTTAACTGGATACTGTCCCTTTTCCCACCTGAGGCAGTTTTTCATCCTCAAGGGAAGGACTTTAAAACTGCAGGCTTCTGTAATACAAGGAAATTGATGTTGTGGTATGAGTTGGAGAAATAATCTGTGTCCTTACATATGAAAGGAAGCTGTGGCATTGAGGTGAAGTTGCTTCTTTGCAAAATAATTTTTCAGTGCTTCTTCACAACTGACTTCTTTAATCTGAGACCTGAGAACCAGTCAAATTTGAAAGGAGCTAAATAATGGTACAAATTTTTGACAGTACCGGTGTTCAGACCATATGAAGGGATGTCTTTTTAATAAGTCAATTGTCCAGAATCCTGCAGTTGTGGATAAAACTTTGTTTGGGCATCTCCTGCACTTTCTCCTTCCAGAAACTGGTCTAGAGAGGATTGGTGACAATGAGCAGCAACTCCAGTTGATCAGCTAAAATGTATGAGAGACTTGGTGTAGCACAGGAGCCTGGTGCTAGAGAACAGGATGGCGGGGAAAATAAGATGAAACTGTGAGAAATAGGTGAATAGCACCTTAGACAAGGAAATCAACATCCTTCCTGAATCATAAGCCTTGTTGACAAAATTTTTATTTTTGAATCTGAATATTTAATATCTTGGGGAAGATTTTAATGCAAACTCTTTAGGAATAACTTTCACTTTGTTCTTAGTTTGAAAATGTTCCTTCTTCAAACTTTTATTTGTGGTGTTTTCTATTCACAAACCACTTGGAGGGAGAATTCCTGTGTAGATCCCAGTGTTCTGCTAAAGCAAGCCCCAGCACAGAAACCTGACTTTGTCAAGAGATACAGTTGCTACAAAGCACAGACAACATGGTTCCACAAAGGTGGTGTTAATTGGAGTAGGTTACCCTCCCAAATCTGGGAAGCACAGTCAAGGTCTGCATTACAGAGTCAGGCTTTCAGGTTTGTCCTTTTTCTTGAAGGTGCTGCCTTTCATTTCAAAGTAAACCTCTGCTAATTCAGTGATGGCAGGTGTTCTGACACACCTGATGTTGGGTGTAGAAATCTTTTTCATCCAAAAATTCTGGCATTCATGACCTATAGATTTTGCCATATGTTAGGATTTGTTTCTTCACAAAGTGTTGCTGGATTTACTTCACATGCAGTGCTTATGTCATCTGTAAAAAACAATATACCATGGTAGTCTTGCACCCTTTTGTTTAAAAGAGTTGAATCATAATAATTGACCAATTATTTATATTGGTGGTTAGAATCTGTGAAGCCTTGTGGGAAATTTTAATGAGGGTAGAGGAGGTGGGAAAGGCAATAAATTAGCTTTTACTACATTATTTAATTACAAAATGGTGACACCCCCCTGAGGTATCTTCCCTGTGTAATCCATCTTCAGAAGCAAGGAAAGTTTTTCTTTCTGGTGTTTATTATTTTCTACCCCATGCGGTTCCCAGAGTCAAGTGAAGAGTCTCATCAAGTTGGGTGCCAAAAAGCTGCTAGGCTGTGTATTTTTTTCCTAACCTTGTTTTGATGTCTGAGTTGCATTTACACATTACTGTTTCACCTGTTGAAGTTTAGTATATCACTCTTACTGCTGTCTTACTTCACTGTTCTGGTGGGGTTTTTTTGTTTGTTTTTTAACCTTAACATCCATGTGACAGAGCATGTAAATATTATACTGTAAATATTAGGGTGCTGCTTGGTAGTGCTTTTGGTGTTGGCACTTACTTACGTGATTGTATTCTACTTTTTGGTACTTGTTTAGTGTCGGTTCTTGTATTTTACCCGTGGCTGAATTTCACTCAGCTACTTTCAGAGGGATGAGATTTGCCTCTTAACAGCAAAGTGGGGACTGGAAGTATAGCAATATTCCAAATGTCAGTCCTTCAAGCAGTGTTGTTTTTTTTAAAACTGAATTTGCAGTCTAACAGTGGCCAACTGCTCTTAACCAAAAGTAATCTTCAAAACTGCTGCTTATGATGTTCATTTTTTATGTAACTGTCAACTGAGCAATGCAAAATGATTGTGTGTATGTGTGTTTACTCCGTTTGTCTCCAAAAAGTAAATCTGCTCTAAGCTCAGTGCTTATGTTGTGTGTTGTTGTCTAGATTGCATGGCAGGGGCAGGAGGAAGGTCGGACGCAGCACTTAACTGAGCTGCTGTGCTGCTCTCAGTTTTTCATAAGGCAAAATTTTCTTTTCTAAAAAAAATGACCAGCCTGTGTGTAATGCAAATGTGCATATATACACATGCACACAGCTACAGATCTGTGGGAGATTTAGGCTTTTAAAAGTTGCTAATTTTATTGATAACTTTTTAGAAACTAACTTAGTGACTAACATTCATGTTATTTCATAAAATGCTATTCTTCCGTAAAATGCTTCTGGGACAAGGGAGGGGTCTCTTTTTATTTTATTTTTTTACATAGATGTTAGCTAACTAACTGTGCTCTAGGGAGTTATCTTTGGCTTGGTGGGTAGCTTTGCATGGTGCAAGACGAACTGGATGCTCTTCTATTTAAATTTAAAAAAAAATGGTTAACTGGGTGCCAGTCAGAGGCCTAAATAAGCTTTGAAGCTGGGGATGCATGACATGGAAGGCTTCCAGCAGACCTGTCTCAGCTAAGGTAGTAGGAGTCCAGAATTTGCACATCCTCATCCTTCTTTTGCCCTCTCCCCAAAGGCATGGAAGGAGACAAGACTGCTTTGATAACTTTTCTAAACTGATGTTGAACATCCTTCTACCAAACTGGACTTCATAAAATCTAAACTGAAGTGGATACTATATCATTCCTTGTGAGGGGGGGAAAAATAAAAATCAACATGTATTCAGAATTGGGTGAGCAGTTTTAAGTCTAAACTGCTAACCCCAAAAAACTCCTCAGTGAACTTAGTCTTTTGGCAGTTTCAATCCTTTGGCCACTTCGGGACTCCTTACTTGTGTGAACAATTCCTCACTAGGAATTGGTTTGCTCCTTAGTGCGTCTTGTTTGTGTTGGGAAAGTGATTGGCAGAAGGCAGTGGATGACATCTGAAGGCTGAAATGCACAAGTGGTTTATTTCTGCTCTTCATTTCATAGTTAGCTATGCCCTATTTTTTAATACAGGACATGTGCTTTGCTAAATTAGGACAACTGTTTCATTAAGGAGTAGAGACCCTCAAAAGCTGAAAAGCAGGTGGTGGACTCCCAATAAAATCTGTTCCTTCTTGATACAAAGAAGAAATATGCAACACTTTCTATGTGTATGGATGTGCAGCTTGTGATGGGACAGACGAGCTGCAGGACTTTGTTATTCAAGTACCATTTAGGCTGAGAACTTGTAGTGTTGTAGCTGACCTGGGGGGGAAAAAGCTGTTAGTTCTGTCTGATCATACCTCTCATTTTAGTTCCAAATCAACTTGTGTGCCTTCTAGCACCAGCAGGGCATTAAGGACAGGTTTATGTGGGACCTCCTTAAAGGAGTGGAAGCATAAAGGAGGTGTTACCATCTTGGTGTTATGCTTGAGTTGGCTGTGTCCAAACAGGTATTTAAGAAAAAGGTTCCAACCCTGTGCCAGTATCCAAACTCAACAAAAGTAATTTGTTGGCAAAATAGATCTCTTCACCCTATATATTTTGTGATCTCTGCCTTAAGTAAAAGGTGAAAAAATTGTTGTCTTTTGGGGATTTTTTACCCTTTTTTACCCTTGGAGTAAAGTGAGCAACAGGAAGCTCTTTTTCATGCCCATGTTTTGAATCAGGAAATTCCTGTCTCCAACACATAAATTTGTCAAATCAACATCCGAAATCACGTGGCACTTTTCTTTCTCGGTGGTTTGTGTACAAATGTGTATAATAGCTGCAGTAATGCTATATTGAAGTCTTTTCAAGCAGCATTAGCTTGGAGGAAGGTGTTCTAATACTCTTTTTGGTGAATCTATTTTAAAAATTATCTTCCTCAATTTCCTTCTTTGTTCCCATAAAAAGAAAACCAAATGAAATTCGCAAATGCTATTATAAAAGGAGCAATTATGAGGTTGGCTGTCTTTTTGTTTGGTTGTTTTTTTAAAGAAAGGAGGAGGACTCCAAAAACACTGGCATAACATCAATGATGGTTAACTAGGAAGAACCTCCTTTGACCAAGAGTCACACAACCTTATTTCACGGTAAAAATAGAATTAGTATCAAGTAGGTTGTCACATGACGAGTGCAGTCTTGTCAGTTCATGGGGAGTCCAGACTTTTATTGCTTGTGTGACTGAATGCATAGTGGAGAAGGATGCCATCTATTTAAGACTCAGACACTATTTTGGTGCCAGATTGCACAAAATCCTCTTTCTGTGTAAGTGGCTGCATGGAGAAGAGAAACTCGGAAATTTTTCTTAAGTTGTGTAATAATTACTTAGGGTGAATATTTTGTTTGAATCCTATCCTTGAGAGATAGTAATGCTGTTGTGGAAACAGATGAAGACAAAGTGCACTTATTTGAGAGTTTCTTACACTGCTCATGGCTCTTGTATTATTTTGAGTGCAATGGTGGTAGTACTTGATCTTGTTCATCACTGGAGGGCAAGACCAAAGGCAGCAGCTGGTCACTAACAGATGTACTCAACAGATGTTTTTGGGGTTTTTCTGTAGTACCTAGTAAAATGTATTTCTATTCCAGTTTTTCATTTGCCTTTTCTTTGACACTTTATAAGGAAGCTGCTTGTGGCATCAACGTGGAATCATAGAGTAGTTTGGATTGGAAGGGACCTTTTAAATGTCATCTACTCAATCCCCATGCAGTGAGCTTCAGGTTGCTCACAGTCCCTTCCAACCTGACCATTTATGTTTCCAGGAATGGGATATCCAACACCTTGGTGTACAACCAGTCCAGTGTTCACCACAGTCACTGTAAAATAATTTTTCCTTATGTCTGGTCTAAATCTTTTAGTTTAATACCCCTTGTGCTATCACAACAGGCCTACCAGAAAGTCTGTCCCCATTTTATAAGCTCTCTTTAAATATTGAAAGGTTGCAGTAAGGTCTTGCAGGAGTCTTCTCTTCTCCAGGCTGAGCAGTGCCAGCTTTCACAGCCAGTCCTTATAGAAGATGTGCTCCAGCACCCTGATCATTTTTGTGGTCCTCCTCTGGACTTGTTCCAACACATCTATGTCTTTCCTGTGCTATGGTCTCCAGAGGTAGACACAGTACTCCAAGTGTGGTCATGCATAACTTTTTTTTAAAATAAGGCTGTGGAAACAATAAGCTATTGCTTAATTACATGGTGAAAATAGACATAAGTTTAGAAAAGCTACTGCTAGGCTTTCAGAAGCGATAGAGTTCAGCAGCAGCAAGTTCTGGCAAGTGAATGCTGTATTACAGTAGCTGAGTATCTCTAAATAGTACTCTGTAAACTTGTGCCTACTGCTGGTTTGGAGTTCTTCAGTTATAATTTATTTTTACCTTTTATTATTAATGCTAAAAGTCTTCATTTCTACTGGATAAAGAAACTCTCACTTTCACAATGACTACACTTTCTCTTGGCAGAGAACGGGTAAAGTAAGAAGAATACCTCTAAGAGTTGTGGTGGTAGAATCTAGCTCTGGTTTTTTGTTGCTGTTTCTGGCAGCAGCACTGGTCTGTAGTTTTCATAAAAGCTTCTTCTGTGGAGTTCTGCTTGCTTCAGGAGGAGCAGCTAGCCCAGAATAACATTTTTTTGCTCTCCTAGAAAATTAAGATTGTTACTTTGATTAATAAAGTTGTAGTAATAATAAGAAATCACTTCTGCCTTGTTCAAGTTGATGTAGCTATGACTAGTAAAAATACTTGACAGTAATGCTTATTCTACTGGTGTAAAGATTTGCTTCGTTCCATGTATTCTAGGATTGAATCAAAGAGGATTTAAATCCCCTGTTTAAGTTATGGAAGGTTAATATTCAAGTTGAGAAGAAATGCCATACTTTTCATATGTGAAATAATGAAATATGATTGTCTTAACTTTCCTTCTGTAAGCAATCACTACCAGGCAATGTTGGTAATTTTAGTCCTCTGAAGTGCTAGTAGATGCTTCTCAGTTTAGAGTCTTCTATTTAAAACTGTTACGTACAATACAATGGGTATGAAGTTCTGTACAATACAATGGGTTTTGGGTATTGCTATGTCTGATGCTACTTGGCAGTTGAATTTGCATTTGATTTTAGTTCCAGAAAGCTACTTCTAGGGTAATTCACCTGTTAATGTTATCTATTCCTTGAACATTTGTTCTGTGTGGGAGAGGGGGTAACTTTCTAGAAGGGTGGAAGGTTCTGTGGTATCAGAACTATAGCCACAGTGCATGAATCAAAATGTTCCAACATAAGACTTTAGGGGTGACTTTTTAAAACTGTTTTTCTTTCCGTTTGTGTGTATAGACTAGACAGCATAGTCCAGTCTAAAGTTTTCTTTGGCACTCAGGCAGGAGCAGAATATTTTGCTTATGTCTTCATTTCTCTTGGGAAATTATTGCTCTTTACTCCCCTGTGGGTGTACCTTTTGTTACCCTGCATGGTTGTCTTTATGGAAAAACACAAATGCTTGTGGTGAGTATTTATTTCTCTTGCCAGGAACTAGTGGAACAAAGGTGAATGTGAAACTTCCTCTCCCTCAAACAATTACTAATTTTTCCTGCTTTAACTCTGGTTTCAAAAGGCTCCATGTGAGAGCCTTTCTTGTATCTAAGAAATAATCCAACTGTGAATTGGCTTACAGTTTATTTCACAGAAGGTGTGAGTAAGGAAAGGGCTAGTTTCTGTTTGATTGTCCAGGAATTTATTGATTCAAATGTTGTTTTGATTTAGGTCTTGGATAATGGTGTAATTTGCTTCTCATCATGAAAGTACATAGTATGGCAAGTTGTATTTGTCTCTGCAAGAGCTGAACTGTGATGACTGCCCAGCATCTTTATAATGGTACATGTTTCCATAGCATGTGTCAGGTAATGAAGTGGAATTGAACACCCTTATCACTTACCTTTTTATTTTTTTTGAGCACAAAAGTAGGCAGCAGAAGTAGGAGACAGTGAATGTTGCAGACCTGTTCCATTCTGGGTTTCCTGCTTTCATTTCGTCAGGCCTCGTTTTCTACGGAAAACAAATTCTTGCCCTTCTGTGGATAAGATCTCCTGCTGACCTTCGCCTTGCCACGTCTGTCACTGAAGTGTAGGGTTTCTTCATTAAGTCCCTACTTGAGCAAAAACATTCCTAGAAAGTGAAGTTTTGCTTCCCCAGGATTAGAGTCTGAACCAGAACAAGTCTAGTCAGACACAGGAGCCTTTCACGCAGCGGTTGCCTGTCAGTGTTGTGTGGTTTGTGCCTTTCAAGCACCAATTAATCCTGCCCATGTTTTCCTCAATTTTCTTCCTAACTGAGGTATTGGCGCTTGACTGAAAGGAATGTGGTAGGTAGGACACAGAGCCTGGACTTTTTGTTAATTGAGTCATACTGATAGCAGCCTTGTTGCTAATGCTAGCCATCCATGGTTTTGAGAAAATAGAAGACAAATTGTGAAGGATTCTGTTGATTCAGGATGTATTTTCAAGCCAAGGTCAGGTCTTGGGAGCACTTGGGAGAAGAAGGATCATCACACAATCTTGCTTTAGCCCTGCAGATGCCAGCTAATGGGTGTGTAGTGTGAACAAAACCCCTGTAAAATCAGTAGAACTTGTGTAAAACTTTATTTATTGTAAACTTGACCACAGGCGGATTCAGGAAAAAAAAAATCCCAATGTAAACTCAATTACATATTCTAGAGTCTTGAGTCTTACAGGTGAAAGTACAAAAAGTTGGAGCTGCAGTGGAAAAGTGTGTGGTTTTTTTCTGGACCATACAAGAGATGTTCATCAGGTACCCAGTGGAAACTTTGCTTAAATTTAAAAAATTAATGAATACTCTAGGGATAGTAGACAAATCTGCATCACTAGTGAGTCATCTGGTGAACTAGATGTTCCTGGTGGTGTGTTTTTGGATGATAGAGAATGGTGGAGGAATAGTGAATTACATTAAGTGTTCTCTGCTATTCTTTTCTACAGCAATATCAAAATTAAGTTTGCTTCAGTTTTGAGAAAAGAACCTTATCTTGTGGTGTAGCTGAGCCTCTTTCCTTTCGAACAAGAGCTATTGCATTTTAGAAAGGGATTTTTTAAATTAGGACTTAATATTTTTTTAAGTCCTCCTTCATGATGAAGCCATGAAAAGTTAAAAAATCTTAATATGCTAATTCTTGCATGTTGGCTTTGCATTTGTCTGCCAGAGAGTTGAAGTCCTGTGTTAGTGATACCCAGACTGCACACAAGTAATGCAGCTTTGCAGAAAACAAAAATGTATGATGAGAATAAAACTACCTGAACAACAAAATTCTTGAGGGAACTGGCCTTAATTTTAATTTCTGTACATATACTAGAAATGTTGTATATTCATACTGAACAGTGTTGTTAGTACTTTGAACTTTTTTTTAACTGTGTAATGTATCTTTTAAAAAAATGGTATCTACAACTTGCTTTGAGCTTCTAGTTCTTCTTAGTATATGTGCTAGGTTAATTGAATTTCTAAAATTTTAAGCTCTAGAATTCCAGTAAGAATCCTCAAAGAGTTTTTCAATCTAGTTCTAGTGAAATGGCTCTGAAGAGTTAAGGCTAAGAATATGATTTTCAGTGTTGTGTGACCAGCATTGATTTTTGTGATCTAAAAAGGATAGTTTATTTTGAAATATTTCATTTGAGGAATTGAACTGTATTTTTGTTACCTTTTTTTGTTTAAAATGCAATATTCAGATAAGGACAATGTACTGTTGTGCTTTTAGAAAATGATGCAAAAAATTAAGCACAGGTAGTGCAAGAATGAAATGCATTAAGGAGATTGGAAACCAGACCACTGTACTTTCCTTGAGACTGTCTAGCCACATTACTTATACAGGAAAGTCATTAAATCCTGGCTATCTTCTGAAATGCATCAGCTGAACTCTGATAATTCTAGTTGCCAGCAGACCAGAAATCAACTTATTTCATTTTTTATAAACAATTTACCATAACACTAATGCTTGGTGTCAATATATATTAGTGTAGTGCATTGACCTGACCCAGTGAAATGTGACAACCCTACCCTTCAGCAGGGCTACGTCCTCTGGAAAGCTGGTGAATTAAAATTCTTTTATTGATGTAATGTGATTCTTTTATTGATGTAATATGTTCCTAGTTTGCTGAGTACCAGCTGCAATAAGCTGGGTATTCCCCTAGGATTTTTGGTGGATTGTTTTGTGGTGCAGGAGACAGGGGTGCTGCATCTGAGCAGTGGCAGAGTAACTCCTGTAAAGTGGAGCTGTGCAATCACAGCTTTGATGAACTTTAACAGATTTGTTGCTGTCATCCATTCAATAAAGGTCTGACTTAGATCTTTGTCTTGTGCAATAGGTAAAAAGAAGTAGAGTAGCTTAATATTATCTTTTCTGTTTGGCAATAGTCCAAGGCATCTCAAG
Organism: Dicaeum eximium; assembly: GCA_013396995.1. Lineage (NCBI taxonomy): Eukaryota > Metazoa > Chordata > Aves > Passeriformes > Dicaeidae > Dicaeum > Dicaeum eximium. Next base: position 1,221,377 of record VWZP01006525.1, on the reverse strand, counting down.
GGCCTGGCATATAAGGTGATCCTTCAGTGCTTGCCAAGGAAGTTGGAAATAGTATCACTGTTTTGGTTTCTTTCCTTGAAGATTGACTCTTTACACTTAGACATAAGAAAACTTCTCTGAAGAGATTACATCAGTTGTGAAGAGTAAATGGACAGCTCTCCTTATCTGATGTTTGGTCATTGCTTTGCCAGTTACACAAGGATTTTTCTGAAGGGTAATGGATTTATGATTTGGTAACTCTGTATGGATAGATAACACCATTTAGATAAGTGGCACAATGGTTTCCAAAAGCATTTTAAAGAGAGTTTGCCACTTCAATTACTTCCTGTGCTATCTTGCTGTGTAAACTACTATGAAGTTCTGTGACCATGTTGGAAGCAATTAAGGATAGGTAAGAAAGATGCTAGCATTGTTCCAGGCAGGGCTTTGAATGTTTGAATGTTGTTGTTTCTTAATGGGACGTCTGTCTCTTGAGTATTTCTCTTCTGCTGTGTGGTTTTGAGGAGAAGTGTGGGAGAGTGGGCACTGCAAGTGCTTGTGTTGTTTTGAAAATGCTTCTTGGGATCCAGACAAAAAGTAATGTCTGGAATATTTCTGTTTATTGTCTGTGAGAGGCACAGGAAATAGGAAAGGCCAACTAAATTATAGCAGCCAGCAAACTCCTCTGAAGCAAAGGAAAATTTAGGAGTGGCAGAAGTGGGCCTTGCTGTCCATTGGGTCTGTGTTGCACATTCCTCATAAATCTTGTGACAGAACTGGATCAAAGCTCCTGCATTCTAGAACAGCAGAGGGGAAATGAAGTGGGAGTTTCAGCACTAGTTTATCGACTAGAAAAGGGAGAAACATTTACTTCTCTCACCCCAAATCTCCATAATCTGTAGGTGAGTTCTCAAGAAGATACCAGAGGTACCGGAAAACTTGTGGGCAGAATTTTCTCCCACTTTTACTTAGAATAAATGGTCATTATTTTCTTTTGCTAGTTAGAGCTGCAGATGAAAGTGGAGGATGCTAAGGGCAGATATTCTAAGTAAGGAAATTGCTGTAAAATAATGGACAATCCTGTACTGTCCCAACTAATTGGGAATCTAAATTCTTGGCAAAAGCTCTCCTACGCTGCTGTAAAGGTAAGTAACCTACCAAGTTTGCAAGTCCTCTCACCTCAAGGCAAAGATGTTTGCATTTTCAGCCTTCTGTTTTCTTGCAGCCTAAACTGTCCAATTTTTAGGTTAAACAGATCTATCAAAAAAAATTAAATCTGGGCATTTGGCCATAGTAAACAAACTAGAATTGCTGTTTCTTTGAATGTTTAATGACAATAAGATAAATAGTTGTGAAGTACTTTATGCCTCGCTCATAGCAAAGCACTACCTTTATCTTGAAATATTGTTTGTGTATGTGTAATGTAAAAATGCTGTTTAGACTTGAACATCTTTGGTTTTGGTTGATGCTAAACTTAAATGGTGATTGATTCCTTGGGATTCACTGTCGTGCTTTCTGCTAACCCAAGACCTGTGGGAATGTGCTGCTGTGAGACTGCTTGCTTTCTTCTGTACCATGGCATCTGAGGGTTTGTCCTTCAGAGCAGTGCTTTTTTGTGTGGGTTCTCATTGGAAAGGGACTCTTCATGTTGTGCTGTTGTATTTATGTCATAGAGCTAAATCCTAATGCATTGCTTTTATCCTAAGAAATGTTGTCCATTGCTTGTATAGATGATGATCATCTCTTCGGGCTGACAACCCAGGATTTGCACAGTACTTCTGAGTGCCCCCCATTATTTAAATTAAAATCTCCATGGCAGCTATCAGCAGTGGCAGAAGTAGGAATCAGAAGAAAAGGCCTGTATGGGCAAGACTGCTTTCTATAAAGACACTCCCAGGAGTACCTTTGCGTAGAGCCTAAAATACATGAACTGGCTGAAACAAGACCCCTGTGGCCTGGTGTCCTGTCCTTTTTGGTGACTCTTTATGACTTATGAACAAAGAATAGTTTAATGGAGCCATGTGAAGAGTTAATAGACAGAACCTGTAAGTTAGAATTGTGTATTCCAGAAGTGTGACTGGTATGTGAAGGAAGAATGAGAGATAAGTGGGTGCTCCTTTCTTGTTAGGTCTTCATTGCTCCTTATTTGAAATACTACAATTCTCTTGACTACAGTAGTCAGTAGAAGTGAAAAGCTGCAGTCATATTCTGTGTTTAGAAATGAAATCCTGCAAATTGTGATCATTCATCACTATAGTTTAGTTAAAAACATTTGTTCCTGACACCTTGTGGTTGAGCCTCAGAGCAGCAGCAATATGAGAAGTTTCTTTAAAGAGAGATTTAATCTATTTTTTCCTTGCTGTTTAGTCACAGAATGGCCTGGATTGGAAGAGACCTTAAAGATCATCTAGTTCCAGCCCCACTGCCATCGGCAGGGACACCTTTCACTAGACTAGGTTGCTCACAGCTCATCCAACCTGTCCTTGAACACCTCCAGGGATGGAGCATCCACAGCATAGCTTCTCTGTGCTGCCTCACCACCCACTTAAGAAAGAATTTCTTCCTAATATCTAACCTGAAGTTACTCTCAGTCTGAAACCATTCACTCTTGTCCTGTTACTACATGCCTTTGTTAAAATCCCTCTCCATTTTTCTTGGGAGCTCCCTTCAGGCACTGCAAGGCCACACCTAGGTCACCCCAAAGCCTTCTCTTTTCCAATTTCTTCTCTTCCAAATCCTCTTCTCTTAGCCTTTTGATTTGGCTGTTAGATAGATAGAGCTGCTTTTCTAGCTCTGTTCCAGAAGTGCAGCCTTGCTGAGTGACAATGTATTAACCCACTTTGGGTGATCTACTCCTCTCATAATGACAAAATTAATTGAAGCTCCATGAATTTGCAGTGAAGTATGAAGTACCATTCTAGGCTTTTGGAAATGGATTTTTGTTGCATGTATAGTACATCTCTAAATATTGGATTTATCGACCGTAAGAAATAAAGCTGCATTTTTCCAAGCTTTTTATTTTTCCTGCATAAGCATTTTTATTGTTCATCTGTTTTCAATAGCTCTCAATAAGGGATGGGTTTTATAAACATTTTTACAGTAAAAGCTTTGAAGCATATCATTGTTCAAGTTCATCTTACCCTGAAATAGCTTTTTCTGAAATACTTTGCTTGTATCACACTGTACTGTAGCTCCAAACCCTGACTTGGACTTGGTGGGTCCAACTGGGACAACTCTCACTGAGAATGACTGTGAGTCTAAGCATCTGTTTGCATGTGGAAAGTATCCTTGTTCTTCTGGAAGTCTCCATTTCAGAACAAAGAGGCTACCTTTTAAACTGAGGTTGAACCTAGAGGGAAAGCCAATCTACCTGCTGGGTATAGCTGTCAGCCCCCTTAGTTCTAGTTTGGTTTATACAGAGGAAAGGGCATTTTCAAATTTAGTCTGTAATAGTTCCCTCAGGTCAGGTAATGTACCACTGGAGAATCCTTTTGTTGCCGGTATAATTGTCTAAAATGTGATCCTCATCCATGTAGAAGCTTTGCACAGGAAGAAATTCCATTGCTAATGGACATTGTTTCTTCAGCAAATTTCTAAAGTTGGTCTGGTCTGTGAATTCCAAATAACTTGTACAGAATTCCTTTATGGACTTGAAGCCATTCCAGGGGTTTAAAAAAAGAATAAAATTGTGGTGTCTGTTTCCTCCTTCGTAAGGATAGAAGACAGGCAAATGGACACATTTACTGTCTGTGATTATTGGCAGAATCCTGCAAAAAGCAGATTTTGTAGTTTGACAACAGCTGTGACTCAAAGCTGCCTAACTTGCTTGTCTCTGTTTTTAATTATCTAATCCTGCTTAGGCTTTCTTTTCCTGAATACTAGTTTTTGTATGGTGAGCATTGCCTGCAATAGAGGACTAATACAGACTGAGGACCTTTCCCATCACAAGGTAGGATGCTCCAAGTCTAAACAAATATCTGGTATTAATGGCTTGATTTCTTCTGACTTGTTCTTTGGGTCATATTTCTCTTCAGGCCTAATGAGGTCTGTTGCTGTCTTCTGGTCTGTGCTCTTAAAAGAAGAACGCTAAGTACTTTAAATATTTTACTTTCTTTACTAAAAGCTGAATACTGTCAGCATCTGCTGCTCTTTCTCAAGAAGAATTCTTGTTGCCAGCCCGTTGTTCATGTTTTGTGTCTCCTGGCATTAACAGCTTCTGGTAGCTGGATGTCAGATACCTGCAGGCATGTCAGGGAATCCGCTTAATGCTCTGGATTAAATGGAGCAACTTGGACCTGGGAGCACTGACTGTTCATCTTAAATTGGCAAACAACTCTAAAAGATGATTCAAACTGGGGGAAACCTACTTCAGAGAAAGTGACTCAGGGTAAGCAGAGAGGAAACTTAGGCCTGAGAAGTTTTTTATCTACATGCAATGAATTTTAGGTATACTATTGATTTTGTAATTCTGGAAATACAGAAGCAATCCCAACTACTTTTTAATCAAATGCCATGTCTTTATTAAAAGCTAAAGTACTTGGGTGACTTATCGGTCACTGATTGATTCATATAGAAGTTTTAATAAAAGCTGTTATGAGAATTGCCAGGGTTAGTTCCAAAAAGTAGTAGTAAGATGTGATCCTCGCTTCGTATATAAATTCAAAATGGTTAAGAAACAAGTAGAGGAGTGACTGAGGTCACTTGGTTTGTTCAGCCTGGAGGAGGCTGAGGGGAGATATCATTGCAGTCTACAACTTCCTCATGGGGGGAGGAGGAGGGGCAGGCACTGATCTCTTCTCTGTGGTGACAGTGACAGGACCTGAGGGAATGGGCTGAAGTTGTGTCGGGGCTGGATATTGGGAAAAGGTTCTTCACACAGAGGGTGTTTGGGCACTGGAGCAGCTTCCCAGGGCTCATGGCTAGTTATGGCTTCTGTTAGAGGGTCCATGGTTGAAGGCTTGCATTTGTTACGAGTTTTCTGTTTCTGTTGATATTCTTGCCCCAAATCACGTATAGTAGGCACAGGACCCAGAAGCTTAAGCAGTCTTTCTAAGCATTTTAAGACTTGGGTTATTCAAGTTGACAGCAATCTGTGTGAAGTCCTGTTAGTAATATGTTGTCATTCCTAGGATTTGCTTATTCAGTTGTGCAACTGACCAACACATCAAATGTTATCTAGTTATCATGGTTGCCTCTTTTTGAAATATGGTTTTTCCTCAATGTGGTCAGGAAGGCCAAGGGTACCTTGGCCTGTATCATCAATAGAGTGGCCACCAGGACAGGGCAGTGATCATTCCCCCCAACACTGGTGAGGGCATACCTTGAATTCTGTGTGGAGTTTTGAGTCCCTCACAAGAAAGGCATTGAGGTGCTGGAGAGGGTCCAGAGAAGGGAAACAGAGCTGTGAAAGGAGCACAAGTCTTAGAAGGAACAGCTGAGGAAGCTGGGGCTGTTTAGTCTCAAAAAAAGGAGGCTCAGGGGGGATCTTACCACTCTACAACTGCCTGGAAGGAGGGTGGAGTACGAAAGTGTTGGTCTCTTCTCCCAGGTATCAAGTAATAGGATGAGAGCAAATGACCTCAAGTTGTACCAGGAGAGGTTTAGATAGGATATTAGACAAAATTTCTTCACAGAAAGACTTGTCAAGCCCTGGAATAGGCTACCCAGGGAAGTGGTTGAGTCTCCATCCCTGGAAGTATTTTAAAAGACGTGTAGATGTCACACCTGGGGATATGGTTTAGTACCAGGTTTGGCAGTGTTAGGTTCATGGCTGGAGCTGATGATCTTAAAGGTCTTTTCCAGTCTAAATTATTATATATTTCTGTGGTGATATGGATAACTGCATGGACCCACTTTTTACAAATACAATGAAGAGCTGCATCTTAGGAGTATGTTTTTCTAAAGGTAGTCAGAACAGTTACAGGGAACACTAAGCATTAGTTGTAACACTTTTCATTTCTGTGAGGGTGTCCTTGGGTAGCTTTTAATGCAAATAGTGTTTCTGGGCACGTAAGGATACGTAGACTGTAAAGTGTTAGTAATAATAATTCTCAGAATAATTTGCATATAGTAACCCAATTAAAAAGGTCTAGTTAAAAGATCCTTTAAAGAAAGTATTAAACCTTTGAAATAAAAGAAATATAAGCATATATATTCTTAATTTTAAAAATAAAATTTGGCATTGGAATGCAGACAGTCATTGTGACTGGTTCTGAGCGAGTTAGTAAGCCAGCTGGGGAATGTGTGACATTAAGCACACTGTAACCCATTATGAAGTCAGATTGCAGTTAGAACTTTGCATGGTTCTTTAAGAATTCTGACTCAGTTGTAAGTACAAATCAAAATATTCTAGCTGGTAGCCAAACAATACAGATCATTCATTAGAAGATACATAGTTAAATAATTTTTTTGATGGAAGGAGATTGAGAGGAGAAACTTTCTGAGATGAGATCTGACACCTCTGCCTTGCTGGCCCTAAGTGGTGCAGGTTTTTGTATAAGCAAGTGTGGTTCTCCATTCAATTCAGGTGTTTCCTGTCTTGCCTGACACAGTTCTTCTCTCTACTCTACATGTAGCACGTTAGCAGTGGTCTTTGGTGAAATCACTTTTCAGAAGCCTCATCCAAAATGTGGTGTACAGAAACGAGTGTTTGCTGAGGGTCATCAGGGCACCCTTTGTCTCTTGCTTAGGTAGAATGGAAATTACTGGTGTGATGACCCAGGAATATATTAATTGTGACAGGAATAATTGCATTCATAATACATACCAGCTTCCAAGGTGTCTTCAGTTCAGCTGTGTTTTGAAATCATTACAGTCATTTGAATTTTGGCAGCCTGGAGATAGTAGGATTTTTGTGCAGAATTTTAGCATCTACTTGTTAAAAATGTCTGTCTCTTCAGAGTTCAGAGTAAAATGACTACACATATAGGACTTAAAATCTTGTGTGTCACATCATATTAAATTTGAAAGTCAGTGTTTGCTATCATGTTTTAGAAAAATATATCCTTGGCATGAGAACAACTCATGCTGCAGATATTTTGTACAGTAGAGAAACTTATAAAAGCTTCCAAGTTCCCATAAATTTTTGTTTGAGCATGCAGTGTGCTTGACAGTCCAACCTCACATCTTCCCTGTAAGGTGCTTTGGAAACTGCTCAATGGGTTCAATGGGTTCTTGTGGCCAAGCATACAAAGTTTTTGATATATTTGAGGCACTACAGGGCTCGTATACTATGATCAGGTACCTGTAAAAAATTGGGTTAGCCTTAAGGCGAGTAGCTTGAATTTTGTAACATCTAAATTATTTTAGCTGCAGGTGTTATTGTTATTATTGGTTTGTGGGTTTTCTTTTAGTTGTTGGGATTTGTTTGGTTTTTTTTCTTTTTTCTTTTTTTTTTTGGTGCTTAGCTTTCAATTTTTATGTGTGCATGTATCAATCTTAGTTGACTAACTTAGAAGTTCAAGTCCATTTTTTATGGGGTTGGACAATAAATCAGTCCTCGTGTTCTTGGTTGCAACTGTTATATATTTTTTTAAAATAAATTTTTAAAGGGAGAGGAGACCTTTGAAAAATGATCTGTCACATATTTGGTGTCTTACTTTTCTCTCCAAATACTATCAAACAAAGTTTAATGTTTGACAGTTCACAGATAGGAAGCTGTAAGGTTTTGTGATGCTTGTGGTAATGGTTGTCATTATGTTGAATATGATGCTGCTGGGTTAAGTTTTCAGACTTTCTCAAGCTGAATTTTAGTGTAAAACTTTATCAAAACCCAGCATACAGTTTTAGTTCCATAATAAAAGGCAGCTCTGCCTTGTGTTGTTTGTTTAATGCTTCAGAAAGCCAGTACTTCTTCGTAAGGGCAGTGTCTTCTACTGGACAGTACCTGCAGGCTCACTGCAGCTCTTGGCTGCCTCTCCCCTTTTCCCCCTACTGCCAGCAGTCTTGGCAAACCTGTCTCCTGAAATGAGATGTCTTTGAGTGAACAAAACTTTGGTTGATGTGAAGAGTACATAGTAAGGTGTTTTCAAAAGGGAATTGCAACAATGATGGTGTTTCCTCAGAGACCTGTCTTGTCTAACATTTTCATTATTGACTTTGAGCTAGATGAGCCAGCAATGTGTGTAATGATGGGAAACATCCTTACTGCAAAAGGACCATAACAGAATATGTTGACAGAACTTTGTGAGGTGGTAAAAGTAGAAATGGTATGAACTCACTGGTGCAAAATACTGAGTAGTGCAGGGAAGAGACCGAGGTGAAAAACTTTTATTAGGCATCTTATTGATTGGATTGATTGGAGGCAGCTGAGGAGAAGGGATCAAGAGTCTGTTGCTATACTGACCATGGATTGTCAGCATGGCACAGCATGGAGACAAGGGGAAGTCTGCTGCACATGAGGGAAAGTATTTGCAATGAAAGAATACTAGAATCTGCATGAAAGGTCCTATTTCGAGGGCCAGAACGGCAATATTGATCTAAACAAGAACACCTGTAGGAAATTGCTACTAGAGTGCTTGGAGAAATTGGGAACATCTTACATGTTAGGCTACCTTTAAGACTGTTGTGTTCAGGACTGTGAAACTAGGAATGGGTCTTGTTTCCTAGAGGTAGAACAGATGTTCTGGGTGGATGTGCTTGCTTCTTGCTTCTGGGGAGTCATCTCTGCTTCCTCTTCAAATGTTCAGACCATTATAAATCCCTGATAGGTTAAAAAAAACCCAAACACCTGACTCAAACGAGAAGTTTGAATGCTTGATCTGAGGAATGTAGTTTTTAAATTATCTTTTGGATAATTAAAAAATTTTGCCTCCTCTGGCAGCAGAGGAGGGGCTTCTATTTTAAAGCAAGAGTTCTTCAAACTGTTAAAATGGCCCTGGCCCTGCTCTGTAACATCAGGAAAAAGTTACTTTCTAGGTAAGAATACCTAAAAGATGCTGACCACCACGCTGGCTATTTTTTTATCCTCCAGTTGGGCCTTACATTTGTAAATGTCTGGGGAAATATGGTGGCATGGCTACTCTGTGAACCTTCCTTCACGGGAGTGAGCAGTTAGGAAGAAGCCAAATAATCTTTTCCTAATATTGGCTATTACAGCTTTTATGTGCCTGAATTCAGTCTACTATGGTTTTCACTGTTCGTGGAAAATGTGAGTGGTTTTTGTACTCCTGGGTGTAGACCACCCCATTTAGCCTGATTTTAGGCATCTGGTGATGTAAAATGTTGTATTCCTGGTAGATGGGGAGTGCTTACAGAGTAGGCACTGGGCCATAGGGGAAATGCTGCTATGAAGCACATCATCAGGCCTCTGTGTCTCTTTGTCTGCTCTGCTGTGAGCTTTGCTTCAAAAAACGGCTGTTTAATTAAATGCCAGGACTCCTGCCAAATTCCAGCATGATGTAATTAAAACATTCTCCACAGGCAGGCTCTGACCCGGCATTCAGCGTGGATCAGAAACCTGATGCACCCTGGGGAACACACCCTCCAGAGGGTATTCTTCAGTCTGAGCAGAGACCAAAAGGGGATGAACAGATGGGGAGCCAACAAGCTCATCTGCAGAGCTGTAAGGTGTTCAGTGAGCTGCATCTTTTCCTCCTGCCTGTGCAGAAGGAGCAAGCAGCCACTTTCAAGCACAGCTCAGTCATCCATCAGTTACTGATACTCGTGTGGGTTTTTACAGTGTTATGAAAGTTTGTCTACTTCAGTGCGCTGTATCAGTGCGGACTTGTTGGATGAAGAATGACATGACCACCTACTTCATCCCCTGATTTTTACAACTTTTTAGGAAGAATAAATAATTGTGGAAGATTGTGTGTGTCATGACCCTGCATTCCTTTGCAGGGATCCTGTTATATGTCACTAGGCAGTTTGTTTTACCCACTGTGGTGGGTACTTGATCAACTTGAAGAGTTTTTATTCTCTGCTGTTCTTTTCAGTGAAAATTCGAATATTAACTGCTTACTCATGTCAGGAATAGGAGAAGTAGCTTTCCCTGCAGTCTTCTAGAATTGAAATACTGATTGTTCTTGCTGCTGGATTGCAGCAGTAGAATAAAATTCCAGTCCTCCAGAGCTTATATTCTTTGTTGAAAGAGTCAGATGGGTATAGAAAAGCAGATTTGAGGAAACAACTAGTATTTAATACTAGTTGTCTTGGTACATATTTGCCTACCTACCAGTAGACTGCTTAAATCATGGACAGCTTCATCTGAGAGGCTACAAGAGGGCAGTATATTTAAAGAGATTTCATGAGGTTCAAGAGTTCCTTGGGAAGGTGCCTGTGGATGTTGCTAGGGAGTAGATGGAATGGAAAGCTGTGAAGGAAGAGCTGTTTATCTGTTGTGTTTTCAGTTGGCAGAATAGGATATGGTAAATAGTGAATAAATCTCAAGCCAACAGTATCTCCCTTATGTCAGGTACTGCCCGTGGATAGTTTTCATGGTCTTGATTTTTAAAGAGAGCAGTGCACACAATTCAAGTTCTTGTCCTAAGGTGTTTTGTATCAGTGGTGCCTGTTTGGAAAGGGAGACTGTGAAAGTGCTTAAGAAAGGTTATTCTGCACTGTTGCAAGCTAGTGTTGCAAGGAGTGGGATAATGACAGCTGAGGCTGTGATTTATCCCTTTGAAATAGAGATAGTCCTACATAGTGAAAGGTCACCATGGGGACAGATCAAGCTTTATGTGATTGTTTCCTCAAAGAAAAAAAATTCCTTTTCAAAAAGGTATTTACTACTGGTTGTTACATGCTTTTAAAAGTAAGAGAAAGTGAAAAGGGTATGATAGTAGTCCTTTCTGAGAGGTGTGCAGGCGACACTGAGTTGGGAGTGTGTGTTGGTCTGTTGGAAGGTAGGAGGGCTTTGCCGAGAGGGACCAAGAGTGCAAGTCCAAGAGGGACTTGGAATGGTTGGATGGATGGGTGAGTCCAATAGGATGAAGTTTATAAGTCCAAGTGCTGAGTCCTGCATTTTGGCCACAGTAACCCCTGCAGGCTGGGGACAGAGTGGCTGGACAGTGCCCAGGCACAAAGGGACCTGGGGTGCTGGTGACAGCAGCTGAACATGAGCCAGCAGTGTGCCCTGGTGGCCAAGGAGGCCAAGGGCATCCTGGCCTGTATCAGGAACAGTGTGGCCAGCAGGAGCAGGGAGGTCATTCTGCCCCTGTACCTGGCACTGGTGAGGGGCACCTTGAGTGCTGTGTCCAGTTCTGGCCCCTCAGTTTGGGAAGGACGTTGAGACGCTGGAGCGCGTCCAAAGGAGGCAGCGAGGCTGGTGAGGGGCTGGGAATACAAGCCCTGTGAGGAATGGCTGAGGGAGCTGGGGGTGTTTAGCCTGGAGAAAAGGAGACTCAGGGGTGACCTTATCACTCTCTACAACTCCCTGAAAGGTGGCTGTGCTCAGGTGGGGTTGGGCTCTTTCTCCAGGCAGCACTGACAGAACCAGAGGACACAGTCTCAAGCTGCATCGAGGGAAATATAGGTTGGATATTAGGAAGAAGTTTTTCACAGAAATTTTTTACTGAAATGGCCTGCCCAGGGAGGTGGTGGAGTCATCATCCCTGGATGTGTTTCAAAACAGACTGGATTTGGCGCTGGGTGCCATGGTTTAGTTGAGGTGCTAGGGCATGGGTTGGACTTGATGATCTTAAAGATCTCTTCCAACCTTGTAATTCTGTGAATTCTGTGTGAATTCTGTGCTTTTCTTCAGTCAGATGTGATAACTGCCAAAAATGCGTCTGCTGTTGGGTATTGTCAGTGGAGCTCCACGATGGATCAACCTGTCTGACCTAGAACAGTGGACATGCTCAGTACTCATCTCTTCCTTTGTGTGCCAAAACCACTTTGGCAAACATTCTTCTATAGTTATGTAGATTTTAAAATGCTTTAGATATAGGATTCAAAATGTGTTTTGTTATTTGTGAGTGGACTGACTTAGTAAAGATATTTGTCTTTAAGAGATACCTCTGTCTACAGCTTTAGATTTTGTAGTGATGCTTTCTGAAGTTGGGCTTCAGCTCAAATGAGAGTGTTTTTTACTTTAAAGAAAAGTGTGCTTTATTGCAAAGGAAAAAGTCAGAACACTGCAGATTAAGAAGTAACCATTGAGAAAGCTTGCCTGGAGGTGTTTGCTGACATCTGAAATCCAGAGTATGAATTTCAAAATAGTAGTAATACTGGTGCACTCATTGCATTGTACAACTTGGATTTGTGAAGTGATCTTAAAAATGGACACACTCTTGCATTTCTTGACTGTATGCATCTCTGTGTGTGCATTTATATACAGAAATCAGGTATCTCTCTGAGTTTTCAAGACAGCATGGATGTTAAAACAGCATTTATTATTTTGGTTAAATTATGAATTAGTAGTTGTGCTATGCTGGAATTGCAGCAGGAGTCTGTCTAAAGCTCAGACTTTCCTATAGCAACTTTGTTTTCATAGCTATTGATTTTTATTTCAGACGTGTAGTATAATCTTTCAATAGTATGAATATCTGTTACTACTGGAAGCATAGAATGTATTTTACAAAATATTTATACAATCTCACCTCTGCTACCCAGCATTTCAGATATATTCCTACTTGTTTTCCAACATAAATATAGGACAAGTTTCACTTGTGTTCTTCACTTCTGTCTTTCCATCCCATACACACTGCCACTGCTTGTGTTTTGAGCAAGTACCTTCTAATGACTTCTTTTGACAGAGGTTATGAAAAGCAGTGGAAAAACAGATGATGATTTTAAGCATTCCTGCCTTCTCTCAGGCCCTCTGGTAGTGGATGAATGCTCACTTACTGGCACAAGTGGAAAAATCAGCCTGTTTCGTTTAAAATACCTCTGGTGTGTGCTCCCTGGACAGAGTTAGTGGGCTTGTCCCAGGCTGGTGTAGGACTGTAATGATCATCCTGCTGCTGTAGGGGTTCTACCTATGTTTTAAAAAATGTTAGCCTTAGATTTCCTTTAATGAAGGTAAGCAGTACCCAAGGAAATAACACATACTTAATCACATGAGAAATCACTGTTTCAGTATTAGTTTGAGTATGTTGTTTAGTTCTGGAGAAGTCAGTTTCAGTAGAGTGATTGGGTTTCAGTGTTAAATTGCAACAATTCCTTGAAACATGGAATTACTTTTGCATTTCAATTACATTTTGTGCTATGTACCAATGAGTAGAAGAGTATCTCAACCTTCTGAAGGCCTTTTCTGTGTTAGAACTGTGGTTTAGCTTATACACTTTACACTGAATAAATAGCATAGTGGAGAGTGAGATAAATCAGCAGAACTTCTAGCTGGGTTGGACAAGCAGTTTTGCTCCTGTTGTCATGGTACAGATAGTTTCTGATGATTAAATTTTAAGAGGATCAAATCGGGTTCTTGGCATGGTATGTTGTATTTCTCAAACTGTAGTTTTACAGTGGCATTTAGTTAAAACTTATGTCTGAAAAAGAGTCACAGGAGTTGTTAGCAGCTCTCTTAGGTGTAGTTAGCAAAGGATAAGCTGTCCTTTTAAGAGGATATTGTGGAAATGAGCACTGGAGCAGGCTTCCTGCACCTGTGACTCTTTGACATCAGCTGTGTTTTGATCTGATATGCAGCCATGGACATGCCAAGACTGGAGAGGTGCAGGTGTTTCCCTCCGGCTCATGTAAACTGTGTGCTTCCCTGGAAGTAAAATGCAGCTTGCTGTTGCCTACAACTACAACAGTGGATGCTCAGTAGTTAAGGAAGTGCTTGGGTATGAAAGGTGCCAAATGGCACTAGACAGAGATTTTAAAAGAGGAAGGAGTGGGAGGAAGTGCACAACTGTTGTTGGTTCTCAGGACATAGCTACTCTGCTCCATGCTCCACTTCTGCATGTAGAAGTCCAGACTTGCTCTGTCTGCTAACAAAAACACACTAGAGGGATTGTAAATTTTATTAGACTTACTTGCTAGAAATCATCAGACAGGTTGGAGCAAATGCAGGAAGATGCAGACTAAATCCCAGATGGCTAAATTGTTGGACCTCTCTACTCCACACTTGAAAGACACTGAGAATGTTTCTTATCAGACAGATTGCAGTCAAGGAGTTGGAACAGTTATCACAGAAATGAGTTAGTGGTGGTGACTGCTTTCAGCAAAATGAAGCTAACCAGAGACCCTGAAAGAACAACTCAACTGGAAAAAGTTGAGTTGTGTTGTTCAGTGGCAAAGCTATTCACTTGCCTGACAGGTCTGCCAAAAAGGCTGCTGTCCTGGGCGTTGCTGAGCTGGGTTTGGTTCATCAGGCACATCTTTCAAAGTGAAGAGGAGTGAGGGGCTGATCCTTAAGGAGAGCCAGTTGGGCCATCTTCACATGACACTGCATAGGTAACTTAGCTGGTTTCAGGATGATACAAAAGCCATTAAAATGTATGATTGAGTGGAAGTTTATGCAAGGAGAGAGCCAGAAGTATCTTGTAAATAGTGTGCTTGGACCTTATCCTGTTGGCCACAGAGCCTGGTCTGTGTTTGCCATTAGCCTCAGCCCCTCTGACATCCCCACTTGGATTTCTAGTTTCCTTCTCATGTTTCCAACCTGATTCTTGACAGCAGTTTTTGTGTAATAAGCTGTTTCTTCTGTAATAATTACTATTACATTATACCACTTTGTGCTTTCTCTCAACTTTTGAGTCACTTCAGTTATTATAAATAATGGTTGAATGGTTGGTTGTGGATCTTGTGATGGTTTGTTTGTTTGTTTGATTTTTTAAATTTTTGGGGTTTGTGTTTTTTGGTTTTTTTTTTACTTTTGGGTTTTTGATTGTTTTGTTTTTGGTGTTGTTTGTTTTTTGTTTTGTTTTCTTTTTGGTTGGGAAAAATTCTCTAAAATGATTCATGTTTCTTTGGTGTTGTTCTTTCTGTTAGTTTTTTTACCAGTACTGATTAAATTGAAAAACATGTGCAAAAGTGTGATCAGGAAGCAGAGATGATTCCCTGAGTGTTTCAGGAGTGCTCACATGACATTGACACCAAATCTTCACCGCTACGAATGACAGAATATTAATGCAAGCAGCATGGTCCTCTATCCTCTCTTCTGTACAGGCAGTGAGTTGGCTCAGAGAAAGAAACCTATGATGAATTAAAGAACATTGGAAGAATCAGTGTGATGCTGGGCAGGATGATTGGGAGCTGGAGACTGGCTCCATTGCTGGTTCCCAGAAACCATCGAGAGGAGAACATCATGAGCAAGAGAGTTTTTTGAACTGTCATGTGTAGTGGTCACTGGCATACCCACCCTGTTCCTGTTGTTTCTGCTCTCTTTTCTTCTGCTGGAGAGGTACCCTAGTTTCAGTGTGCATTTTTTCCTGTAATGTATAATGAGATGCTTATACCAAATACTGCAAGAATGAGTTATACCAAAGAGCAGAGCTACTTCTTGTTGGTTCTGCTGGAAAGAAAGGGGGATGGCACATGTCTTTTCACAAAGACATTCGATAAAACACTTTTGAAAGCAACGAGTTTTTAATTTTTTTATTTTAATTATTTTTAGAATTACTCTGTTCAGTTTGAGCTTTATGGATATATTTCGGAAGGAATTTTATAATTCTCAAACTGTAACCAAAGAATCTTTATGACAGAGGCATACACACTACTAAATAGTGAGAATGGAAAACATTTAAAAATTAAATATTGAATTATCAGCAGGGTAGATATTAGTTACATTGGGTTTTTTTTCCTCAGTGTGTCCTTCTCTCACTGAAAACTTGTGTGAGTTGTAAATAACGTGGCCCAGGAGAAGGTTGCAGGGCAAGATAAGTGTCCATTGTCTTTTTGTTGCTGGTTTGTTGTGATACCTTGGAGTATGCTGTGATTAAAATAGATGAAGAAATTATAATGCCTTGGGGGAGATACACTTATATTTAACTCTGAGAGTTTCCATGTCATGTTTTCTGACAGGAAGGTTTTTCTGTGACAGACAGCTGAAATACAGATAATGGTGCAGAAGGAATAAAAATGCTGAATTGGCACTAAAGCACCATATCTCTATGGAGAATTACTATCCTACTCTTATTCTGGGGATAGATGAGCCTCTGTGTTGTTTTGGATGAATTTTACTGTCAGTGTTCAGTCAGTGACTGCAGTGGCAAATTACAGTAGTGTACACAGTCTCTGTACAGAGTTGAGACTAGAAGACTAATTTATGCAATTGAAACTACAGAGTTTTCAATAGATATAATGGAATTTTCTATTATATAAAAATGTTTTGTTAAAAGTGTCTTTAAAAAAAATCAGGTACTGGGTCTTTTTGTTTTTTGGTTTGGTTTTTTTTTTTTTTTTTTAGTTTTCAGTGCAATCATTGCCAGACATCTGTGGTTAGTGCAACATTAGAACTTTGCATTTCACAGAATTCAGAGAAAAAGGAAGAAGAAATCTAAAGCTGATTGCCAAATGTATTGTGTGAAGCCTTAGTTTGATCTCTTTTGTAAGTATGGCTTCTTTCATACTCCTAATTGTTTTTAACTCAGTTATTATGTGCTGATGAGTTTCATTTCTGAACCTGCTAGTATGAGGCTTGTCATTTTGCCAAACTTGATTGTCAGCTAAAAAAGTAGGGATATTTCTCAAGTATGTAGGTTCTGTCCTGTTAGTTGCCTTAAAGATACCACTCTCTTATCATTATATGCCTTTTTTCACAAATCTGTTTCATTTAGTTTTTGTAATCCTACTATTTTTCAAAGTCTCCTTCTACTTGGATCCTTGAGTCAGCCACTTCCCTTTCCCCCTCCTCCCCTCCCTGTATCCATCAGTAAAGAAAAGCTGGAAGTGACTGTGCTTATCTAAAAGAGTAGAGGGATTCTTGTCTGCTTTTCCTTAGCTGTCATGTTCTTTTGTTCTTCTTCAAGTAAAGAAGCCAGCTTAGGCTGTCAGATCTGTATTCTCATGTGAAAGATTTTTCTATCACTCTTTACAGTGTACACTGATACCAGAGTCCTTGGTGTGATGTCTTGATAAAGGTTTTTTACTTCAACTCTTTACCATTAACTCTGACTTAAACAGCTATCAATAATCAAACTTTGGGAGATTTTGGGAGATATTGTGAAGTTGATTTTTGTGGTGTTAATATGTACTACACCAAAAAAGCTGCTCCCCCAGCACTGCCACAGCAGCCACTTCCACCTGGGGTTTCTTCTGCTTCCACTGTAGCTGATTGAGCAGTGAAATTAATATTGTTAAGTTTAATAATAATCTTTTTTGTTTAGATCTTGGAACTAGTTGTTTGTGAAAATCCTAAGTACAGATCTTAAGTGTTAGTGGTATTATTGTGGAAGGCAAACATGTATTGGGTGGGTTTGATTTTGTACTTCTGAACTATATTATGAAATTCAGACTTATACCAAATATCTGATGTGTTCCAAAAGGTTGCAGCCACTTCAGAATCTATTCTGGACTTCATCCTCTCAGGCTACCTCCACTATTTGGCGTGTCTCATGAAATAAAGTGCAAATGAAGTCTCTACCAATTTACATTTGGTATTGAACACGATAGACATTGCCTTTCTGAATGGAAAGGAATAGCATTTTGTTTAAATTACGATAGAGCTGGGAAAAAAACCAAAATTGAAGTAGCCATTTTTGGTAAATTTGTCAATGAAGTGACTTTCTCAGAGAAAGTATAAAACTAGAAAACGGGTTTTGTTTTGACTTAATTGTGTTTATTAATTTTTTGGTTTAATAATTATTTTTGGCTGTTGGATTAAAATAGTAGACTTAAGGTTAGGTAATAAATTTGAGAACATTGTATCTTGAGTAAATGTCCATCTTAAACCATGGTGGTGATTGGATGACAGCTTGTAATGGAAAGTCCTATATTGAATGAATAAACATTTTCTAAGAAAATTCTGTGATTGGTAGGAAGGCTGAAGTGTTATTTCCCTGTTTCCTCAGCAAAATAGAAAGTTACAGAGTAGGAACCACTTCTGGAATACAGGTTAAGCCATTTCAGTGAAAGATAGTATTTTAATACTCACTTGTGAGACACACTAGTTCTGCTAAGTAATAAAAAAGGATGTTAAAGATTTCTCATCTTGTTTTCTCACTTTGAGTTCAAATAAGCAAAAGACTTGCTTTCTTTCCTTCTTTCTGAGGCAGCCTAGACTAAACAGTTCATTGGCTTTTTTCAGTGTGTTTGAAAAGTAGAGCTTAACACTTGGAGTGGGTGCAAAATTTGGCTGCAAATAAGCGTTCCCTTCTGGCATGCAGGCTGCTTAGCAGGTGTGAAGAAAGGCCTCAAATGAATTTGATGCATTATTGATTCTTTATAAGCCTAGCAGTGGTGTGTGTTGTTTGCCACTCTGTATCGTGAAATCCTTTGATAAAGCAGACATCTACTGTCTTCAAAAATTAGAGTGAACTTCATAGTCCCATATAAGGGTTCTTGGTTTACAAGCCTCATTAGTGAGTGCTGAAGTTCTCTAGAAAAGGGATAATATCTAGAAAAGATATTATCATCTGTTACATAAAGGAGGCAATATGTGCCCTGCCTCAGTTTAGTCATTAGATTAGATGAGTCCACTTGAAGATTTGTTTATTAAATAAAGCCTTTAGCTTTGCTAAACTCCTAGTGAGTTCCTGAGCACCTGGATGAGAGTTAAAGATACCCTGACTACAAACCCAGTCGGCTTCTAGCAAAATTAGAATCTATGACTATGTGAACAATTTTATTTAAGCTTCATGATTTTAATCCAGACGTTCTGAAGGCTTGCTTTGCTGGTAATAAACATAATTCTGCTAACCAGTTCTGAAAAATTCAGTCCCCCAACTGCACTTAAATGTTTTAAAGCCTTTTACAGTATAGTGGATGAACTATTGTGTCTTGCTAGCTGCATAACTTCCATGTTTACATCAGAATTAAATAAAGTGTATTGCCTCTGTTGTTGCAGCTTCACCTTTCAAGTGGCTTCCTGTATCTGGTTGTCAAAGAGGTGACACCAAGGGGCTGAGCCTCTGGGCTTCCCTGCTCCGAGGTGCCCACCCACCCATGGCTGAGGGGCTCAGCCATGCCCTGTGGTGGGGCCAGTGACTCTGGCTGGTCCCTGCACCTGGAAAAAGTTCCTAACAGAAATAAAAAACATAAGGCGATGTATTCCCTACCAGAGCCGTATTAGTGTAGCCTGTTGGCATTTGCAGGAGGTTTTGTCGTGTGCTGTGGTACTTGAGAAGGTGAGGCAGGCACTGACTGGAAGAACAAAACTGGCCAAATTGGCCTGTGGGACCTGAATTGAAATTTAGCTTAAAACTTACAGAAATGCTGCAGAACTAAGTGTACTATTTCATAGCTAAGTTATGCCAGATTTCACAGCCAAATTTCACAATCCTGGAAGCTGGAGTTGTGGTTTAAAAATTTAAAAAAAAGTAAAAATGGTTGTGGAGATTCCACTTGGGAAAGTTTTAAGAAATATTGTCCCAAAGTACCAGTGCTAGCACATATCTGCAAACTCTTCAAACTTCAATGTGCTTCCTGTGAAACACTCAGTTTATTTCATTTCCTTAGGACTGGAGTCTGTGCAGATTACTGCACAAGTTGTTTAATCTTGACAAATGTTGGGTGGAATGAAATTTGGAGCCTGCTTGTTATACTGGCACATGTTTCAATTTGGAAAAAAAAAAAAGGCAAGCTTAAGAGCCATACTTCTAAGATTTTAGGGCAGAAGGTCAATGTGAATCTGTAAATGAACATATTTAATCCTGAAAGCAGTTCAGTGAGTGATGAGGCTTGTAGGTAGGTGACTTCAGCGTTGAAACAGTGGTAGTTTGGCCAGCAGCTAAAAATTAATAGATGGAAACCAGTTTTATGATATATAATTTCCATAGGTACAAATGTAAAGTTCAAGGAGAATGATTGTCCAAAGTGTGTAGTCCAACTTTTCTTGTAGTTTGGATAAACGAATTGATATATTGCATCTTTAAAGGATGCTGTATATCCACAAAGCCTAAGTACTGCACTAGGCTGCTGATCTCCATGGGAATACTTGGAAACATCCTAGGAGTCTGCAGTCTTTGGAGGAGCGGACTGTAAAGAGATACGCTTGAGGTTTTGGTGACTTGGACCAGCATAATGTGTGTCATGGAAAGAAGAGAAGGAAAAGAGATTTTTCTTTCCTCTTGAATGATCCCTGATGCTTTGAGGTTTGGATTGATTCTTTTTTTCTGGATCTCTTCTTGATGTGGTTGGCATGTATTTGATTTTAAAAGAACTTGTCTGAAGATATAAAAGAGAAAGTAATGATCATCTGGTAGGAAAAACATGCACATATGCACTTTCATGTTGAGAAGTTTAATTTGAATAATGTCATTTGGATAAGAATTGATGGCTTAAGTAAACAAAATCTTCAGATTTTTTTACATCAAAGTCATTGTAATGTAACACTTCTAGACAGTTAAAAAGATTAATGCATATTCTGGACTTAGTTGCTTTCTGCTCTCTTTTCCGAAATGATTATTTTGTTTTTTTGTTTTGGCATTTTGTCTGATGTTTCACTTCAGCATGGCAAGCAGTGGATTTGGTCCTACTACCCATTTAATTCCTGAGGTCTGCCTGCTGAAGAAAGATGTCATCACATAAGAACTTGATGTCAAGAGAAATACTGCTGTTACTTTCCTGGGTAACATATAAGAAACAATGGCCAGGTCAGCCTGTGTTTATGAGATGTTAGAAGGATGTGTAAAATACAGCATGCAAATACCCATACACCAGAATCCAATGCAAATGTGCTGAAAAAACCCCTAGTAAAATTGTTCCAGAGCAAGTGATGGGGGCTCACTGCTGTTCAGACTAGGACAGGCTTTGCATGTATGGCTCCAAAAATAGTTTTTCAGTGTCATAAAGTTTGTGCTTTCCCATCATACCGACTGTGCTTTCTCATGGAAGTTTAAATTGCATTGATTCTGTCCTGACTGACTTGGGATGTCTTTGACCCTTCTCAGCAGTGAGTGTGACTGGCAGAGTCCAAAGTTTGCAAAACAGAAGATAGCAATTTTATAAAATAAATATGATGTTGTAGTCAGTATAGCCATCTGTGATGGTAAAAACAAAATTAAACACATTATTTTAATAGTCATGGTCCAAAAAGAGCCAAGGTAAATTTCATAAGGCTGTAGGACTACTGAGTAGAAAGATGTCTGTGGCTGAAAAACTTCTTTGGGTTACCAAGACTTGAAGACAATGTTCAGGGGAAGTATCTGTTATATTGTATGCTTTCCTGATTCTAGCTTTCTTTCCAGCAGGATCAAAATGTAATCTGTGGGAAATAGTCTACTAGGTTAGATAGCTGGAATCTTGTTCCTATGACTATTGTAAGCTTTTGGCACCAGTAGATGGAAAAAAAACCAACAACCTAATTTAGCTTCTTCAGAAGCAGGTCAGAGACATGATTTGAATTGCAACTGTGTGGCTGTGTGATTCTTTGCAGGTGTTGTGAAGTACATGCTACCTTCACTCCCAGTGTGAATTATGTTGTACTCTAGGGAAATAGATTTCTTCTATCATATCTACATACTACCATAGTGCAGTTTGTTTTGGATTGCAGCTTCTGGTTTAGAAATAAAGAACTGTTGACTGTATGAAGGAAACTCTAGATGATTGCAAGTCATGTTAGGGAAGCTTTTGGCAGGCCTTTAATTTGTTTAAGCAGAGAATCAAATACAGTCATTACTGCTGTAGTCTTTGCAATATTGCCCTCTGTTTGATCCTTCTGGCTGTCATTGCATTAGAACCCTTGTCAGGGTATATTTATGTGCAATGACTTTCTCAGTGCACTTTTTGAATTGGAGAGGAGCTGGTCTCTGGAAACCAGTGTTATACTGTGCTTTAACTTTTCCCTGTGGCATTAGTGAAATCAGCAGTCTTTGAATTTCTGTGATTCTAATATTCCATGTAATCTTTTAGGTTGGAAAAGACCCTTGCAATCGAGTCCAACTGTGAGCCCAGCACTGCCAAGTCCATCACTAAACCATGTCCCTAAAGGCCACATCTACATGTCTTATAAATACCACCAGGGATGGTGACTCCACCACTTCTCTGAGCAGCCTGTTCCAATGCCTGAGCACCCCATCAGTGCAGAAGTTTTTCCTAGTATTGAACCCAAACCTCTCCTGGCACAACTTGATGTCGTTTCCTCTTGTCTGTCACTTCTTACTTGGGAGAAGAGGCCAACTATGATCTCCAGGCTGAACAGCTGCTGCTCTTCTAGCCTTTCCTCTTTGGAGAATACTTAAATACTGTTATGTTTTAGCTCTGGCATGTATACATGAGTCTGCAGTAGCCAAATCTAGCCTACTCGAAGCTTTGTTTTGCACTGAAAAAAAAGCAAAATAAAAGATATATAGTGTCAGCTAGTCAATTTGAAACACATTAAAATTTACTAGAAAGTATCTTCTGCTTTCTCCTTATCTGAGTGGAGAGTTTCAGAGTTGGCAGTAAGGAAAAAGGCTGGTTTTGGGGCTGTATACAGTAAGAGAAAACTCCATCTAAAAATATAATTACAGGTAGAACTGTATCAAAGCAGTAACTATGGGGTTTTTTTTCTTAGTTTCTAGTTTTAAATTCTTGCAAGGTGTTAAAACATTTTAAAGGTCAAGTAAATTTAAATGATAAATATTTACACTTACATCAGTCCTTTCACAATTTCTACACAAGTGTGCAGTTGTAAATATGTTGCTTCTGGGTGTGCTGACAATTAGTAGCTTACAGTGGGTAAAATATTTTGGTTATGTTCTTTGAGGTGGGCTTGTATTTGGGGTAAATAGAACTGCTATTGTTAATGGGGAGGCCTTCACTTTGTGAAAACAGCCCATGCCAGATATGACCATCTTGCAACTCTGCTGTTATTTGGTATCACTGACTTCCCTTCCCTCTTCCCTTCACCCTCAAAAAGATAAGTAATTTTTTAGAGGAAATCCTGTTTATTTGCTTAGAGGAAATAATTTTTTCAGTTAGTCTGTTTAGTTTTGTTTTCCTTCTATTAATCTGTTAAGGAGTGCTGGTGCCCCTTGGAATTTTATTTTCTGCCTCTGCAGTTGCAGTTTTTGATAGAGAAGTAGTTGCTGGTAGTGGCAATACCATCTAAATACCTTTCCTGTCAGTAGTGATTTGATTATCAGCTACTGCAGGTGTTTCTTGTTCTTTGGCCTCTTCCTGGGAAAGAGCATTTAACATCTACCCTTCCCTTTTATCTTCTGCCTTTCTTCTACCACAAACCTCATTGCCTTAGCCATAGAGTTATTTTGGGGCAGTACTTTCTATAAAGACCACAGTCTATTACTCCAACTCATGTCACAGCTTGAGAGCATTTGAAGTGATATTCTGGAAGTGCTGCTTCTTGGTTTTGCTTAACTTCTTAAAGGAATGTAAAAAGCAGTTAGTGAATCACTGGAAATACACTTTTTTCGTTCTCTTCACCCTGCTCAACTACTAGCTTTAGCCATTTATTTTTTTATTTTCTTCTGGCCATTTTAATATCCTTTCACTCCAGTTCAATTCATAATCATCTCTCAAATCTAAGCACGTTAATTTAAGCAACTTTCTGTGGATGATGAATCCCAAGGGCTGGCTGACGGATTAAGTGCCAGTACCTTGGTTGTGAAGTGACCTACATTTGCACATTCTCCAGTTGTTTCCCATTAGAACTTAAATCCTTGTTCTGTTGTGGCACCTTTAAAAAGCAGACCTCTCCCTTACATCTAAATGTTATGAAAACCAGGCATACTGTAACCCAGAACCCCAAGGAATGCTTGATTGAAATAACAGATCAGAAAAAGTCTCTTGCTCACAGTCCTGTGATTATAGGTTTACTCAAGTGACAGAAACTTGGTGTCAGCTACCTTTCTGCATACAGATTAATTTTGGTCAAAAAAATACATAGGTCTTAAAGGCTTCAGTGATGCAGTGTTTGTGGGGATAGGTAACTTCTTAAAATGTAACAGTA
Source organism: Dicaeum eximium (assembly GCA_013396995.1). Classification (NCBI taxonomy): domain Eukaryota; kingdom Metazoa; phylum Chordata; class Aves; order Passeriformes; family Dicaeidae; genus Dicaeum; species Dicaeum eximium. The sequence continues at coordinate 1,197,466 of VWZP01006525.1, read as the reverse complement.
TTCACTGCATTTCGTCTCTGTAGAATTATCCCACTTACTGCCCGTTGGGTGGTTGGTCTGGTTCCACCTGCAGAGTGGAGCAGTATTCCCTGTTAGTAATTACTGAGATTGAGTAGAATGAGTGAGGGGAAGCAGAAGTAATTCCTTCTTAGATCTTCACAGGTAAACGAAAAGACAGCTTTGGTTTAGCTAACTCTGTTCTTCTGTAGTATCTCTATGGGTTAATTTTTAATATGTATTTGGATTTCTTTTGTTTGTAACTTGTATCTAGAATTTGACATCCTGCATCTATGTCTGAAGACAGTGATGTAGGAAATTCAGGGAAAGCTTTTAAGAGAGAAAATAAGAGAAGAAACATCCATAGGTTATGATTTACAGTTAAAAACTCCTCCCCCATTAGTGAGAAGTTAATTTTGAAATGGTGCATTACATCATGCAGTGGGTATGGTGAAGGAGAAAACAGATACCTTGCTTTCATTTTCACATGACCAAATGACTTGAGTACATGATGTGGACAATAAGACAAAATCTAAACTCCTTTAACGTATTTTAAATGTAACCATTTTTCTTGATCTGTGCTAGAGGTATTTGGATGAGTAAACTGAACATTTAAGTTCCCCTAATGTTATTAATCACAAACATTTAATTTTCAGTGGAGCTTATCAAATATGTAGTGCGAGGGAGGCATGTGGCATGGGAGACTATTTGCAGCCTTAATACATATGAAGATGCACATGCCAGAAGTTAGAGTGCAGTGAATTCCTATTCTGGTGTGCACAAAATGAACATCAGCTGCTTTAAACTTAGTTTAAAGCTTCCTGGAATTGTTCCAGGTTCAGATATTGAAGGTCTTTCTATTTCAGAGTTTATACTCACGTTTGTTCTCTCTCTCCCCCTCTCTCCCTCCCTCTCCACCTCTTTCTCCTTTTGCAGGCAAGGGCAGCTCAAGCATCTCATCCGACGTGAGTTCAAGTACGGATCACACACCCACCAAAGCCCAGAAGAATGCAGCTACCAGTGAAGGTAGGCAGCTGGTACTCATTACCCAGGTCAGGCCCCCCTGCAGAATCCCAGCAGTTTTCAGAAGGAGAAACTCTCCTCCTTGTTCCTTCTGTGTGGAGTAGCATTGGTCTGCTAGAAATTCAAAAGCAGTTCTTCCTTTAATCAGTTTTCACTTCTACCTGTGGTAGTTTCTGATTTGAATTTGTGACAAAGGATTTAAGATACTTCTGCACAGCCCAAATGTGGAGAGTTAGGAGGAATTTTGTATGCCACTTTTTCAGCAAAGGCTTTTATACTTAAGGTTTTATGTAATATTATTTTGCAGTCATATTTGAAGGATATGCTTGATGAAGCTTTTTGACATACAATTTAGGTCAAATATCAGTCAAAATTCTTTTCATACTGTGAACACCATGAAAGCGTGAGTTGTTTGAGACAAGTTTTCAGAAGTGTAGCTGTGGACATACTGACCTGACAGATTTTAGTAGGTCAGTACACCTCACCTGCAATTACTAGAGCATGTCATCACTGAGGGTTAGATTTTTGATGTCCAGGGGAAGGAGATGCCGTATCTGTCAGTATCAGTACAATGTTGTACTGACTGGCCTATGAACAGAGAAATGTTGATTCTTCCTTTCTGACTTATTACATGCCAGAAGGTGTGCTCTGTTTAATGGAAGTCTATTTGCCCTAGTTTTTATAATTGTGTCTTTTAAGGCTGAGAGGAAATAACTGTATGTACTTTAATGATGTAAGCCATAAGGATTTGTAAAAACTGTACATTTTTATGCCTTATAACTAGTATTTCTGTTTAACTCTGTCATAAAAATTTGGTTTTACTTGGTAGTAATCAAATTACAGTTCTGATTTCTTACACTTCTGTCACTTCAAATTAAGTTACAAGCTCTGATTGCTCTCAATCTAGTGTTATTTCTTATTTTTAAAGGAAATCTGACTTTTGAGTAGTTCTAGTGTGGCAAGTCCAACTATGACTGTAGAATCTGTTCAGTAAAAGCAGTTCATGTAAGTAATAAATGACCACATAAATCAACAGAGTTCTGTTGTTGGGCATGAATAATCCCATACCAAGAATGACTATCTGGCACCTATGAATCATAAGAAATACTGGTTTAGAATCTGTGGTTTTTAGTCCAGCCAATAAATTCAACAAGAAACAAATAAATGGTCAATAATAAGTTGAATAGTAGACTTCATGTTTCTCTAAACCTTAGATTCAAAAGTATTGAGGTACCCGAAAGAGGTGAATTACCTGGACACAAAAAAAATTTAGGAAATGTATTCTCTTTATGACAGCCAGGAATGAAAAAGAAAATAAACCACAAAAGAATAGTGGAAACTCTGAAGTCAGCATTTAATAATTGCTCTGAATTTCTTTTCTACTTTAGTCCGTAAAGCATTTTTCCCCCTTGGATTCCAATAAGATAATGCAAAATAATCCTTTACTAACCTCTGTGATTTAGGTTCTTAATTTAGCCCATTATTGAGCCAGTGAATAGAAGTGTTGACCTTGAAATCTTGACTACTAGTTTGATTAATTCATTAGCAAGAGACGCTTAAATGCAGGCTAGCAGTTGCTGTAGTAAAATTATGTTTTTATGAGTTCACATGCAAATTCAGAGTTTAGAATAGTGTAATTGTCTGAATTTCTATTGCCACCTGCATTCCTGAGTGCCCAGCTCTGTGAAGAGCATAATATTTGTTTGGGGCTGAAGGCTTTTCCCAGCTTCTGCTTTCCAGCTTTGTAAACAGACCTAATGCTTTCCAGTTCTGCACAGCTTGTCTTCTGTTTCTGTAAGACAGGTGACACAGCACTTGTTCAAGCTGAATCAATGGAATGAATGCCTTGAAACAGCTAGAAAGGAAATTTGTGGGAGTGATCCATCTTAGCTCTGGTACTCTACAGCAGAGGAGCAGTCGTGTCAAGTACTACTTAGGCAGCTTCATATTCCCAAGGAGTGCAAAAATATGTCAAGCAGGACTCTTGCTTGGAAGAGGAGACCACCTCAGAAAGTATCTTGCCATCAGTTTAAGCAATCAAACCACACTCTTAATCCTGATGACTGCAACCACGTTATCTGTGATGTTTCAGAGCTGTGATGTTTCTCTACAGAATGGGTACCAGAAATAGGTAACAAGATGCTTGAAATGGCTTTTGTTGTTCCAATGCTAGATATCCTATTAAGGCAACGTCATTGAACTCTTGATGGGCATGGATGGTGCAGTTAGGGCCAAAGTAATGGTACTCTCCCTCACACTGTGGATTTAGAGCATCTGTAGAGTTGTGGAATGTTTTATGTTTCAAAGAGCCAAAATGTTGGTTGTACCAATCGAGTGTGTCTGGGTGAAGGGGGCATCTTCCCAGACAAGGACAGTGTGTGTTGGTATCCTTAGCTGAACAAGCTTCACTCAGGGATGCATTGGAGAGGTAGCCACTACTCTATTTTTGTTGTGTAGGGGAAAGCAGACAGTACCTGGCAGACCGTGCAGCTTCCTAAATTCAGGTTTTGTCATAGCAGTGATGCACTTGAGAGAGATGCAGTGGTGCTGAAACTGGAGTCCAGTGGCTCTCTTTGTGTACTTCAGTGAAGGGAAGGTGGCAAAACGCAGATGTCTGGTCCTGTCTGTAAATCCCAGGCTGGAGAGATCTGTTTGTTTGGCTACAGCTTGGCTCAGAAGGAAGCGTGGTAGCCTCTGGGTGTGCATGCACACTGATGCCTCCACACTGTCTCCTCTTCTGAGGACACAGTGTTCTTCAGCTTTGAATACACACTGCCTTTTACTTCCTTTCCAGTCTCAGACGTTGTCTGCAGTTCTTTACCCTATCAATCAATTATGGTTAGAAACGTGAGAACCCATGAGTTTTTACTGCCCCCCATTGCTTTCTGGCAAGTGAAAGACTAAATGGATTTTTGTGGGCCATTTAAAAGCAATTTGCTGGACACAGTCTCAGCTGGAATATTATTGTCTGAAACTTGATTTAGAAGATTAGACTGAATGACTCTTTTTGTATGGGCTTACCTTGATCAGGGAGTTTTCTTCTAACACTTACCTGCAAAGCGTGGAATGTTATGTCCAAGCTGGATGCTTTGTATTAGTTTGACTGACTGTTTTTCAAATAAAAAATCCATACTGTTTGCACTTCATGTATAGCACTATTAAGATGTAATCTAGAGGCAGCTTTAAATTGAGAGCTCATGTATGAGCTCAATGTAGAAGTTCTAATTTATTTCTCAGTTTCTGTAAAATCAAATTGAAGGATTAGGTCTGAAGTAAAACACTGTTTTAACAGAAGGGCTCAGTGCTGAAGAACCTCTGAATATATCCCATTAAATCTTCGTATTTTGAGTTTTGCAAAAATATGGTGAAGCCAGCTGCTGTATTTTGTAGAAGTTAAAATTTTATCTGCCTTTAGTTGACTTCTAGGGACGTTCAAAGACTAATTATTTTACTTTGTTTCTCCTTTTGCAGTACTCTGACAATTCTAGAGAACACTGCAATGTATGTTTAGTGTGTAGATGAATGATTTGTTTTGGCAGTAAATGTTTGTATGCGTCACAACACAAGAGGTATTTCTTCTGAAGTGTAGGTGTGTACTAGAAGAGCCCTCTCTTTCATAGTTTTATCCTTCTTTCTGTTTTACTTGGGGTTTGTAGTGGTTCTGCTGGACTTGACAATCCTGGGTTTGCAGTTGGGGTTTCAAGGGTCTTTTGTAACCTAAATGATTCTGTGACTCTCAGAGCAGCAGGGCCTGTAGCCTGGTGGGAACAATTATATTCATTAGGAGCCATTCCTTCCATTAAATTGTCTTGGGGGAGGCAACTGTATGAAAATGTAACACTTTTCTGACTTCTCTTGGTTTAATTATGATTAACCATATGTGAAATGGTGAAAGTTCTACTGTACCCTGTGCAAGATGATGGCTTGGTTGATCAGGCTGTGTTTGGGGCCATTGGCCATCCTTTATTTATGGGACCTGGCCACTGAAGCTTTATATAGAAAACTTTCTTTTTCCAGAAAAAATTGACCTCGGTCAAAAACATTTTTCTGATCACTGCTCTACATGGGAATATATTAAGTGACATTTCTTGAACATGAATGTATTTGGGTTGTGTGCCTTTCATTTCACCTTACAAGTGATAACAAAGTACTTGTTATAGGATACTTTCTGGGAGGCTGTAATTGGTGTAATTTCTCTTGGCTTCATAATCACATTCTTTCAAAACATGTGGTATCTTTTGGATCTCTCAGTAATTCGTAATCTATTCAGTGAATTTAAGGAGATAAGTTCTTGCATTGTGGACTGTGATGGACAGTATCAAAAAATTGGGAAGATGGAGCAGGTTTGTTGCTCCAGAATGCTTTTTGTGTTTTAAATGGTTCCTGATAGAGAAACAGCTCAAAGTGAGATTTAGGTGAGTGCAACGTGTTCTTTTTTTAAAGGGAGATAAAAATCTCAGAGAACCAGTTTGCAAATAGACGTCCTGTCTGTGTATTAAGGTTGACATAAATAGGTAGCTATGTTTGGTATGTTGGAGTTCCATTGAAGCTTTTGAGTTGTTTGTGTAGCCTTTTTGAGGCACTGAGCTAGGTGTTGTGGCAGAAGACTATTGCTGAAAAGAGATGCACTTTTTTACCCAGATTTTCTTGAAGATCCCTTTGGGAGGAAGGGCTCTTTAGACCCCTTTTTTCATCTGATACCTGCTAAGAAATCTTTTTGCACTTCAGTTCTTTATCATTTTTCTTTTCATTTTTCTCTTTAACGTTAGAGGTTTATTAACCTAGTATCAGAAATGAAAACCTGTAAGCGTTCTTTCCAGATGAATGTGAATATATGCATAATTCCTATTCTTTTGAAGGCAGTTCTCTTCCTTTTCATCTCTGTCCTCATCTCTTTGCAGCCTCTTATTGGGTATTTGGGCTCTGGGTTCTGGTACTGAAGTTGTGTCACAGCAGGCTTTCTGTACACCACAGTGTGTCAGAAGCTGATCCCAATGCCTGACTTTGCCCCTGCTTGCTTGGAACTGGGCACAGATTCATTTGGCTTTGAGTGAACTGTGGCTGTTTCGAGTTGGTAGTGAAACTGGAGACTAGGTAAGTTTCCTGGGGTTTTGTGTTACTTTTCTAGCAGGGGAGTTCTTTAGAAAAGTGAAATGTTGCATTGCAGAATGTGCCAAAACAGAATCATTTCAAGCCAGAAAGATTGAGGAGGAGTAAGAGGGGACTGAGAGGTGTGACAGCTAATAAATCCAAAACTATAAACAGTTTGGCTGAATAAACAGAGCTCACTATTTAAATTCCTTTAACCAACATATCTGAATGCATACACAAATAGAATCACCTCAAGCAGTATGTGAAGGTACGAAGTAGTATAGAGCTTGCACTTAAGCACTATTTTTTTGTGATATGCTTTTACTATCTAATAGGCAGTATTCCTGCAGAACTGTTCTGCTAATTAGAACAATATCATTGCAATCAGCATTTAAATTTGAGTTCAAATACAAGGCAAAAGTAGCTGAGACATTGGCAAGGTTAGACCTGCAAATTGAAACCTTACGTTATTCTGGCTAATTTGTACTGAAATGCTATAGGCAAATGTTTAAAACTTGCCCAAACAATACCAAGAACAAATTGGAAAGGTACATGAAACTGCAGTCTTATTTGATCTGCTGCCTGAAATGTAAGACCCACCAGCGCAAATGCACTTACAGCACAGTTAAAGAGAAATGATCCCAATTTAAAAACCTGGCATTAGCTTTTCTGAGTACGGTCTGATGCTTGGTAGGAGTGATTAAAGTTTATTCAATTACCTGTAAATCTGATTTTAAGGAATCCAAGACCCAAATGTAATTCTGTAGGTAAAATACTGTACCAAACTACTTAAATACTGTTATCATAGGGAGGTTCTGACACTGAACTGTTCATACTGTTATTGCCTATGATAGCTGTCTAAAGTAGTTTCTCTCTCTGGATAGTGAAGTCATCTCAAAGGATATGAAGAATGCCCAGCATTTTTTAGTCAAAACCCCATCCTTCTTGAGTGTTAGACTGTCTCCTAAGACTTCTTGAAGAATATATACAACCTGATAATGTATATTTAAATATGTCAGGTTTATCCATTTTTCAGAATTTATGAACTGAGACTAGAAACTTCCTTCAGATTAGTTCTAGTTCTTGATTGAAATAATGAAATAAAATTGGAACAGCAATTTTTTTGACTATAGCTTCACAATCCCTCTTAAGATTCTGTAGTTTAAATTTATTGCACAGAATATCCTGCCTTATGTTCCTATATCTTCTTTTAATGTCAGTTTGTGGAATGACTATATAATTTTTAAGACTGATACCACCAACAGTGCCAAAACTAGCATCGTGCTTGAGAAATATCTGCTTGGAGTTGCTGAGCCATTCTGTATTTCTCTTCTGGCTATTGTACCATAGTTCCTGCTACTGTGTCTTTCTCAAGGTTGGCATCTCCTTGTTTCTGCCAGCATTCCCAGATTTCCCTTGAGAAGTATGTACTGTGATCAGCTTATGAAAATGGCAGTTCAAGAGTAGATAATGATAATTCCTATGCTCCTGTTAATTCTGACTGCTGGATCATCTTTGGTTTAGGCAGACTAGGCTGGAAGTATAAGGAGAAGTTGTGAACATGAGTACAATCTGATGATTTGCCATTTATGTGTTCCTCTAGCCTTGGTCAGCCACACCTGAACATAGAACCTGTGCTGTGGTGGTGTGCCTGGTCACTAACTGACCATTGTGATGCTTCTTTCCTGTTTAAGGATAGTTTCATCTTGAGCTGTGATGGTGGGTTTGGGAGTTTGTAACTTTTGAGCCTCAAAGTAAAACAGTGGTATTAACAGTTCAAATAAAATATTTTTTTTTTTAATAGAGATAAACAAGTGCCCATAGCAACCTGTCACCTATACTGGGGTAGGAGCTTTTTACTTCCTTACTCTGTCCTCTTGGGTGTACACAGATTTGCCAGAAGGCAGGCAGGCAGCATCTCTTTAGACATGCATTATAAATGCTTGTTTGCAAGATCTTGTAGTCATTTAGATCAGCTAGTTTGAGTTACCCTCTCACAAAGGGAAGTGTGGAGACTTTTCGTAGGCATGTCACCTACTTGTGGCATGTTTGTGCTGCCTTGGACATGTGAATGTGTGGGTGGGAAGGAGCTGGATGGCTTTACTGGATGACTGTCATCCAGCATGCTGCTTGCAGTGACTTGGATACATCATAAATCCATTGTACATTTTTATCACAGTTACCATAGCTACGTTTTGGGGTTTACCAGTGCCTAATATAATCTATAGTGCTTTTAGTTTTCCCTAACATCTTGTATAGTTTTTCCATTTCCATGTATTTCAAAGAGAGTGAAATTTTACAGCACTGTAAGGTATTCATTGTTTGTGGGAAGTTTTTTACCTTGTTCATTGTAGGTAAATAATGCTGTGTGGGAATCTCTGAAAGACAAACTGTAAGGAATCTCAAGGATGTGGGCTGTAGGAATAAATTCTTTTTTCTAGCTGTGACACTTGCTTAATATGAATATTTATATGTCCATGTAGGCACATGTAAACATTGATTATTTCTTTCTTTATTAGATACACCCACATTTCTCACCTCCACCCCACAAGATAAACATTTGTAAGCCTTGTCAGGTAGAGTTTGAGCTCCCATTTGAGCAATAAAAACTTAGTGTGGCACCCCGAAGTTGAGAAACTGTTCACTGTTCAGAGCGGTCATTTACCTCGGTCAAGGAAAGACTTCTGTGCTAGTTCTACTTATAGAACAGGCACACATGTAGTCTAAATGATAAAATTATAATTGGACTGTATTTTGTGAGCTCAATCTTGGAAAACTATCGACCCTTCCTGATTGTGGGCTGGAATGAACCATTAGCTTGAACTCTGCTTCCTGAAAATGCTCTCTTACTGTTGCATTTTTTTCACTTTAAAAACAAGACTTTAGTAATTTTTTGTAATCTAAGGCAAAATTGCAGATCAATCTGATTTTAACTGTCATTGTATTTTCCCTTTGCTGTTCCTGTAAAGTTAACTTCCTCAAATTTCTTTTAATGCCCTCATATCTCAGGTTCAGTTATATTATGGATTTTCTGTACAGCCTTGGGTTTGTCTTTTGAAAGCTTTTGCCATGTAAAACATGTGAAGCTGATCAAGAAGCTGATGTGCCTGGTTTTAATGGGAGAATATTCTGGACCTGGCTAAAATGCACAATATTCTGAATATGCTTTTCATGTTCCAGTAAAAAAAGCTGACATCAGCGGGTGTCAGGTGGTGCTGTTAATTTGGCAGACGACTTAACAAAATTGTTTTTGGAAAAGAAAAAGCTATCAAAGAAAAATTCTTTTTCTTTCTTCTGAAATGGCATTAGATGAATGATAAATCTGCTTTTATCCATCAGTGTTTCATAAATATTGCTTCTGCCACTGTCTAATTAATCCTGTAGCATTTAGTGAAATGTGAATGTTTGCTGGACTATGCTGAGAATGTCACTCCCAATGGAAGTGTATCCAATTCAAAATAGCAGCACTGCCATTCAGTCACTGGGTTCAGATTTTACCAATCATATTGAATAGCTACATGGAATGAAGGAGAATTGGTATCTTCTCACCTTAATGTGTTAATGCTTTCACATAATTTTAATTCTGTTTAGAATGTGTGCTTGTATATGCCAAAAAAAAAAAGAAGAAAGCCCGAAACACACACAAAATATCCCCACTGACTGTTTTGGGGGTTTTTTGTTGCTGTAATGATACTAGTTGTTTTTAAAATATTGTTCATAAGGAGAGGACTGTGAAGATTCTGAAGCAAACATGAGACTTGCTTGTGAGAAGCTATGTCATGATTATTGATAGATGTCCATTTTGAGTTAGGCAGGTGGCAAATGCTGTGAACTGAAAAAAACAAGGCTCAGAACTGATGTAATTTATCTCATGTCCTGATTTCTGTTATTTATTATTCCAGTTTTGATATGAACTAAAGCAAATAAAGGGGTAGCCTCTTGAACTTAGTTATTAGTTAATTCCCAGACTATCAGAGTAACTTATTATCCTTCATTTGTGCTTTAACTCATAACTGTAATTGCTTCAATGCTGCTTAAATTTCAAACCTGCAGATTCCACAGAAATCAGAATGTGAAATATTAGATCAACTCCTTATATATTCTTGTCCAAGAGAAAGCTCTTTTCTCCTGTATTTTGGAAATAATATAAGTGTAGAAGGACAATATGCCATAAACTTTTACTGTTGGAACATTTCCTGATTCTAAATTGAAGCAACCATGTTTAAATATGTGATATTCTATACTGTTTTTGAAGGAAGAATAATAAAACCCTAACTAAACAAAAACATAACTATTTGCCTAATAGGAGAGAAAAGGAATGTTGCTGGAACTACAAGGAGTAAAACTAGGTAAAAGAAACTGAAAAACAGAATCTGCAAAATCATTTAAAAAATAATGGTTAAAAGTATGAGTGACCAAAACTTTGAATTCTACTGTATATTGCTCAATATGATATATTATGCTTATAAAGATAGCAGGCTCAGATACTGCAGAAAGGACAAAGTGTTTCTTTTGGGCCCTTTTGTGGAAATTGTGACATTTTGCTTGAATGCCAGAGAAACAAGCATTTTGTAGTAGATGGTTTAGTTAACAGCAAATGTAATCACAGTGAATCTTTGGAATCTGATGTTACTTGCGTGACCAGATAGACTTCCTTAATCCAAAAGCTAAATCATCAACTCCATGTAAAACTTAATGATATTTATCTTGGGATTGTGAATGTGGTTCTAAAAAATAGTTGCCATACCAGTCTGAAAATGTTGCTAATTGTCTTGGATTGAAGCTAGTGATCAATCATTACACAAAGCCTCTATGAAAAGAAAATAGTTGCAACTTAGTGAAAGTCTGAGGCATGTTTGTCAGCTCCTTTTAACCTGAGGACAAGATCATCTTTGGTATGAAATGCACGGCTGTCAATGATACTGGTCTCCATTTATGTCTTGACACATTTCTCTGTTGCAAGAAAAATGTGTGTATTTTAGGTGCTGGGGTGCTATTTATGTGTTGGAGGGTTATTTATTTCTGTTTGTGTTCATTTACTAGTGTCCAGGAAACTAAATTCAATATTTGGATGAGCTTCAACTCTTCCCATCTGTGCGTGTATTGGAATTTTCAAGAAATCTGGCATGGGAGGATGCTGAACTGCGAACACATTGTCAGTCCTCACCTCATTAACACTGTACTGCAGTAGTTAGTGGTGTGTGCGTGTTTACTCAAAAGCTGGAAAGGTTTTGTTGCCTTGGTTGCTTCTTGAAATTAAACTAGTAACATCAATTTTGTTCAGACTTTGAGTATTTTTTAATACTAATGTGGTTCAAATATCAATGGAAAATATTTGCTTCTCCTTGGGCTGTGATCTTTTCAATTCTGACCCAGTTTTGTGGGCAAGCTTTGTGGTCTGGTAATGGTGTGTTCAGCTTAGAATCAGATCTTCTACTGAGCTTGGAAGTCTTTAGGTTCCTGTGCTGTTTTATTGACGTGCTGGCTTAAAGTCCTCATTCGTACATCATGTCTGTGTTAATTTGATCCAAATGAAGGACACTCCTGCCCCCAGTTTGTCAAGGCATCCTTTGCAGAGCTCTGGAAGCGTGACTTGATGCCTTTGCTTACTATGCCAGATGCACTTAATTTGATTCTGCTTAATGTGGCTGTACAAGTTAGCCGGAGCTTTGAAGCTTCAGGTATCCTGGTCAGAGCCATTGCCATTTAACACATGGAAGTAATTGAGAAATCATAATTTTCTCTCTTTCCTCGAGGAAAGAATTGTTGGCTGACAGAACAAGGCCAGGGAAAACCAGGTGTTTAACTACATTGCACCATCTTGTAAATGATGTTGTCTTACACATCCAGAATATGATAGTTTTCAGATAGCTGTGTTCAAACCATGAATCACTTGATGGCAAAGGCTTAAAAGTAAAAAATAAATTAAATATAGGTGTTGAAATACATGGCCTTATTCTTGGTATTTGAACATTGCATGCTGAATCTTGGGCCTGGGTGAAATACTGTGCAGGAAACTGACACTGATTTTAAACAGGTTTTATCCCCACCTCCTTTGGTTTTTCTGGGGTTTTTTTTGTGAACTTTTGACTGTGGAGTTGAACCTGATGACTCCTGTTCATCTGTGTCTAATTTTTTAGTTTTAAGGGAACAGTCATACATAGCTCTGGCATTGACCTGGTGTCTGAGTCTGAATGGACTATGTTGGTTTTTTTTTTTTTGCAATTTCTGTATAAGTTATTTTGGTTCCCTATCACAGAAACACAAAACTGAATTTTGGGGAGAGGAGGGGCTACTCAAACTAAAGGCCTGAATTTAGATTAGGAAAAGGGAACTGTGATGGTAAAAGATAGCAGAGGTAGTAAAGCCAAATAAAGCTCAGTTTATAATATTTAAAAGGTAGGTTTAGGTTTTATCTGTAAGGATGACTCACTGCTAAGCAGTGATAAGGAGACATTAAGGAAAATGTAGGCCATTGCATTACAGCACTTACGTCTCTTTACAGAAAGCTTCTAGTGGAAGCAACAACATAATCTTGACAGATCATTAGAGAAATTGAATAAAAGGAACCCTATCAATTCTAGGTGCATGGAAATCTAAATGCTACAAGACTAGTACTACTGAAACAGTAATAGGTTGTGATGTTGGATAACTTTGAGTTTGTACACAGTGAAGAACCCTTGAGTGCTAAAAAATCCTTGAAACAAGGTCTGTGTCAGGATGGATGGATTAGTTTGCTCCAGGCAATAATGCCTTCTTCACTCATAAATTGGAGCTCATGACAGCAAGGAGGTACCAGAGAACTCAGCTGAGCAAATGCATTTCAGCTATGTAGAAACAGCATGAATAAGCTAAAAAGAAAGTCCTTGTATTTAGTTGGAATGCAGTAGAAGCTGTTTTCTATTGTGCATAAAGAATGTGTTATAGATTGGGAGATATTATCATAGAAGCATGATTTTATGATTACATGGAATAGAATATTATGTATCTAGAATAGCATCTTATGCCTGCTTTTAACTTTTGTGATGGACAGCTATTGGAATAAAAGTGGAGACTGAAATTTGTAATCTTTACCTGACACTTAAATTGGAAATGGTACAGTTCAGAGTTCATTACTATTCCTCTCATTGGAGAGAATTACAGAAAATACTTACCTTTTTCATCAGTCTAGCATTACGCTCAAGCATGCAAACTGGACCAGCAAAACTCCTAGTTTTGTGTGTGCTATCCTGTGGCAATAATACCTCTTTGCATGGCCCTGGTTTTACCACTGCTCTGGCAAGCTTTGGAAGGCACCAGTAACCAACACACTAGAAACCTGTTGGATGATGGAAAGGCCTTTATAGATGCCTGCCGCCTCCTCTGTCATGATCAAAGCTTGTTTTGCTGAGCACGGTGTTCCCTCGGTCACATGGATGATATCAGACTCCATCCATCTTAAATTTACCTCCTGGAAATGTCTTGCCTTTCCTTATTCCTACACTATTTCTGAATGTGAGATGAAGCTGTCCTCACTGCCAGCTTATTTTTCTGAATATGCTCGCCAGGCTGAAATGATATACATCATAGTTACGGGCTTCTTGCTGCCAAACTTTGGTCGTATATATATTGCTCAAGCTGCAAACTTCCAAAGCAAACACAGAGAGGAAATCAAAATTAAATTAATCCTCTCCAAGGATGTATAAAGTATGGCTGCACTAAGGTTTACATGTTGAGGGTGAGAGGGACTGTTGGTCATGTGGGAGGCAGAAGCCACTTGGTATTGACAGCCCTGTTCTGTTGCATCACTTGTCTGGGCTGGAGTTGCTTAGTGTGACAACCTAAAGGCAAACGAGTCACTAATTTCTCTGGAGCCCTCATAGTTGTGCATGTGCTTCATTTAGTGTAGTCAAAACTTTGCTGAGACCAAGCAGAGCTCTAGAGTCTTCAGCTTTGGACAGTGTGAAGGTTGGGTTAGGAGACCTGCTGTCTGTTGACCTCAGCTGAGAGGGCTGGTTTAGGACAGTGCTCAGTTCTGTTGTACTGCTGGGTTTCAGCTGGGCAGCAGGAGAAATCATCAGTCATCTTGAAGGCTTTGATGCTCTCTCAGATGATGTCAGGGCTGGAGGTGTAAAGTAGTGGCTGATGGCTTTCTTGGAAAAATCCCCACCTACTGGCTATACCTAGTCCATTTTCAAATGGAAAACATGGATGAAAGGAGTACTGCCTGCAGGACATGAAAATGAAATGGAATTGCTTGGCAGAACTTTGTGCAACTGCAAAGTAAACTTGAATGCTATTTCATCCAAAAAGAAAAAAAAAAGTAGTGGGTGTTTTTCCTTTTCCAGGTTTTAGGTTTTGCATTTAGGGGTTTTTTTTTTTGGTTGTTTGTTTGGTGTTTGTTTGTTTTTCTTTTTTTTTTTCCTGGAGCTGTAGGCTTTGTATTTTGATAGTCTCACCTGAAATGAAATAATATCTCATATTGTAGAGTTATTCAGAAAGAAATTCCTTAGCAAGCAATGCCTTCACAAATTAATTAAGCTACTTCCACAAGCAGGAAAATAGGCTTGATTGCTGGAGTAACAATCATAACTGTTCTTCGCCAAATATTGTGCACAGGAAGAAGGAAATAAAAACCTTGTCTGTTTTTTCTTTAAGCATAAAAGGGCTTCAGCATTGTAAATCTAATATCCGATGTCATCGGTGATCATCTTGATCTACGTTCTGCTTGCTCTGAAGCTTATTAAATTATTAGAAGCAATTAAACTTCTGTCTTGAATAATTTACATGTCTGTTTAAATTGTTTTGAGAAGTAAAGCTGTAACTGAGTAGCTTAATCTTGACTTGTTCTGGGTGAAAAACTTTGACTACACCAGAAGTAGACAAGTTCAGGTGTTGAAAATGTGCTCTTTTACCCTGCTAACACAGGGAAAAGCATCTGCTTCCAGTCTTGCAATGCTGCCTGTTACTGAGACTTTGCTACTACTTACTCCCTGTTGTCCAAGATGAGACTTTTGGAGTTAGTAAAGCTTTTACCAGAAGACCTCCTGTGGTGGGAAGTTACTGGTGTGTTGTCTTGCTGCAAATTATCTGTCCCATCTTTCGTAAGCTTAATCTTTGTACATATCCTATGTTCAATTTCTACTGATAGGCAAACAATTTTCCATGGCTTCTCTGCTAAATATGTCAATTTATGTTACTGGAGAAACTTGTCAGTCATTAATCAAGCACATAGTGTGGACCTAGAAGGGAAAGGGTAAGAATTATTGTCTGTACTTCTTGATGACTGTACAAGGACTGACTCCTTGCCAAAGTGGTTAACAGAGCTGAAGTAATGTACTGTGAATGTCAACTCGCTGATCTGCAGATCTTGAAACTTTTCCGTGAAGTACAGAGTGCAGTCATGAACTTAAGCTTGCTGATAATAGGTTTTGGTTTGGGGTTTTTTTGTTTTTTTTTTTTTTTTTATATTGATAGTAAAAATTCTGAACCCTCAGGTAGAAACTTCTGATGTAATGACATCTCCACTGAAAAAAGGCTCTGTTCTGGGGAGAATCAAGTAACTTGTGACTCTTAGAAACCACTCCTGTGACTTATCATTTCAGTCCATTTCCTCACCCGCGAATGATGCAGGATGGCTGCCTGCCATGAAGGCAAACTGTAACAAGATGTAAAATGGTGAGGGGTTTTTTTGTTTGTTTAAATGGTTAATGGTTTAAACCATTTAAATGGTTTAAATGTTGAGTTATTAATGACTCATTTATCTATACTTTGGTTTGTTCTATATGTAAAAAACTTATTTATAATTTGAATAAACAAGTATCCATCAGTTTGATACCCTGAAAAAGGTTAAGGCTCTGACTTAAATTGTATTAGTCTTCAAAAGCTTGGAGCACCAGACTGACCTAGAGCATGTGCTCTATTTGATAGCTGTGTAGCACACAGAAGATACAGCAGGAAGGATAACATGTATCTTGCAATAGTACTTAAAAATGCTCAACAAAGTTGCTTTGGGAGTTTCATGATCATAAGAATACAATTTCTTCCTTAAAGGTTGGTAAATTACACCACTGCAATTATTGCAAGATAAATTTATTAGTGGAAACAGTTTTTAAGATATTAGATGCCATTCCAGTGGCAATGTTTTCTCACTGCTTTTTTATTCTTGCTTTTGCCATTTGGTAGGTGTGTCTGCCAAACTAAAATGTATTTTAGAAGCCAAATGCAGGCCCTAGTAAAAAGTATTTGCGTGATTTTAGGTAGTTATTTTTCATAATCCATTAACTTAATTAAAACTGATCGTAACTTGGTTATGGTTTACTGAAACACCTGAGAATAAAATGGAAGCTGAATTTTGTCCAAGTTAAATTCCAAAATAGAGTAAGGATGTTGCTTTCATTATTTAAGTTCAATGCATGATAATGGTTAGCCAGAACTTTGTCATTTTTCCTCAAGTCGCTATAGAAGTTCAGCAATTGGTGGAAGCTTTTCTTATGTGAATAGGTAGCCAAATATACATATTTGGTAACTCTTTCCTGGTAGTATCTAATGTGAGTATTGGTATTGTAAAAAACGTAACTTCCCTTGAAAGACAGTGTAAAGTGAAGTGTGGCTTTTACTTGAAATGCAGAGTAATTTTATATTTCCATTAGCAGATGTATGCTGCATATGTGATATGTGTGTAATTATAGCCATTTTGTTAATATATAAAAATATAACGTGCATAACTGGAAGCTAGTCAGTCTTACACGAAGCACTAGCACCTGTCTGATTTAGACTATGGAAACAAGTATATATCCCTTTTCTAGCTCAATTGAAAATTATTCTGAGATATTATGATGACATTTTTCACAAGAGTAGGTTTTCATATTTGGCTAACATCGCCTTATGCCAAGTAGCACGGCTTGAAAAGTAGTTTTTTGTGTCTTCAGATTTCATGTGATTTTTTTCCCCCCTGTCTACCATACATTTTTTTGTCCTGCATGCATAAAACTATAGTGAGAAAATTGTTAACAGTGTTGAATTCCGTTACTTTTCCCTTTTGTCCCTGTCTTATTTTAGAGGCCAACTTAATGCTCCATCTAGGTAGACTTGATAAATGGAATTGTTCCAAGTCTTGTGTGTGAATACAAGGCAAGGATAGACTGGAGAGTTGAAAACCTGCCAAAACAAACCTGAGTGAAATAGCTTCGTTTGTCTGGTGCTGCACTTTCCAACGCCATGGGGCTCTTTAAAGGTATTTCCGTTCTCAGATGTATGTGGTCTATCAGGTATCACAAGAGGCAAGTGCCTTTGTGATCCATCAAGTCCATGTCCTGCAGCACTTAGGTGGCATTTCAGTCATCCTGGTAAGCAAGAAGGGACCCAGCTCTGCCCAGCCATCCTGGCTGACACCATAAAACCTGTGGTATTTAAAGTAAAAGCTGCTGTTTTGTGTAGAGGTGGCAAAAAGTACTACAGTGTCTTAAAAAGGCAACTTGATATAAATGAAGTTATTTCAGAGTTCTTCCACGCTGGAATTTCAAATGCCTTCCTTCAGTTTGCAAAGCATTAAAGTACAATATATGAGCTCCTTGCTAGGTTGAATTTCAAGTACTTTCTATTCTAAGCTGTGTTTATCTTTAAGAACCATCTTGGTAGCTGTTTTGAGGGTTTATGAATATATTTCATTACAAGTGTAATGATTTGAGTAATTTCAGGGCAATACAAGATTGAACCTGTGTTCAGAAAACCTGATTTGTAAAGGAAATCACTGAAATATCTTTATTTCCTTAATCTAGTATAATGTTGGTAAAGGAAGAGGACATAAGTGTGTCTTGGAATACAGAACAAAATTACTGCAAAGAGAAAGGATTAAGACCTTGTCCATGCTTGGTGTGGATAAGAGAATTAGATTTTAATAATAGATCAAATTTTATTTTGAGCATTGAACTAGCCTGTGCTAAGTTCTGGTGCCTCTGCTGAGTCATGAAGGAAACAAAGATTGGCCTAGATATTTGTAGGACTGATACTTAAGTCTTGTACAGACACTTGTAACTAACAGCTGACACTGCTGTGAAATAGAAGAACTAAAAATGCAAAGGGACTATTTATGACCTTTTGCAGACTATCCCTTGTCTGCTCTCATGTTGGACTTGTCCACAAATGAGTATTTTTCCTAGTGCCAGTTTTAATCTGTACACTGGAAATGGATTGTCATTTAGGAATTGAGTGTATTGATACTGTGGACAGACTCTGCCTGGTGATGCAAAAGATAAAATCTTTCCAGTTTTACTATGAAGTACTGGATTTTTCCCTTTGGAGAACAGTAGCCTAAAGAAAACCAGGATTTGAATTGCCACATAGGCTGGAAAAGCATTTCTGATGATGCAACTGCCAAGGTAACTTTTTTGAAATGTCCAGGAGGTTTTGTAAGGTGTCTCCAGGAGGCCTTCTTTTAATCTGTTCTTCTTTTAATCTACCTGCTCTGTTGTAGCATCAACTTTTATAGGCATTGAAATGTCAGGAAAATCTAGCCAAAGGGCACATGGGGGAACATGTGAGATAAAACAGAGCTTACATGTTCTCCTGAATGTGGGAAGGAGGTGAAGCATATGAAACTTGTTCAGGGATTTTGTTGAAAGTGTGACCCATAGTAAATGAATAAATTATCCTGTGAGAGCAAATATCTGTATATAAAAGGGACCACTATTTGGTATAGATGTGAAGGTCAGGAGGTGCCCTGTTAGAATCTCCACCTCAGTTAATAAAATGGGCTTAGTTGCTGTATCAAAGTTGGTAGGCTCTGACTAAAACAGTGTATGTCTTGGGATGTTAACTTCGCTGTGAAGTTTGATAGAGTTAGAATTAACTTCCAAATTCCAGATGCTGAATGACATTTTCAAAATATCTCCGTTTTCTCAGTGAACTACTAAGATTGTAGGCTTAGGGTATTTCCAGATACAGTTTCTCCCTTTTCACATTGATGCTATAGGCAAGTAACAGTGTGTTTGCCAGGAAGAATAAAAACAAACGGAAATAACAAAAGCTGAAAATTTTATTTCCTGAAAGTGAAATTGGTCAGTAATGCAGATTATGCATAGTAATACTAAAAATCCCTGAAGGTAAACAGAACAAGCTTATTTTGAAGAAAAAAGAGATAATGAAAACTACAAAAAAATGTCCTTCCATTTTTCAGTCTAGAGAATTATTTAACAATTTTAGTAAGGTAAGTGCCTGAAAAGGTATAGCTGTTATCCAATTTTGAAATTTCTAGGGCTGCTAGAAACCAATAAGAGGCTAGATATGAAAAAGTAATGAGATTAAATTAAAGTTCATTTCCTTATGGAAAAAGCTAAGTATTTTTTAAATAATTCAGGTATAAAATGACATTGTGCTGTTTGTCCCACTCCCCCTCCCCCCCTTGAAATACGTGGTGATCTTATAATAGTATAAAATATAATTTTGAACCTTTTAAGAGGAATAGATGAGTTTCTTACAGCCTGAACAGTGCTCTTAAATGTGTGTGTTGAAACTGCTCAACCATAAAGACAACCTGCACAATACCTGTAAAAAGGATCACAGAAGTTTAATTACATCACTTCTTGGTGTGTCTGTAGCATGTGCTGTTGATATTTAACTTTTTTTTAGCCTTTTTCTTTGCAGCATATTAACTATTTCTGTGAAGACTGAGAAAATTATTTTGTAGCCATACTATAATTTTTACTGAAGTTGTATTTTTTATTCCTTTAGCTGTGGGATACAGAGTCCCTGGTTTGAGTTAGGCTGATTTTTGTCAGAATCCTGTACCCTTGCAGTGTCTGATCCAAATTATGTTGAGCTGTAAAACCTGGAACATTCAGGTCATCTCTGTTTAATGAGAGTTGTGTCTTTAAACCTTCAGTGTCACCTAAGCATAACTTAAGATCATTTGCAGAAGTACTAGAGCTGATCAAGAAGCTCTTTACTGGTTTTCCCAGTGCCATCCCTCTTCTGCTTGCACAGATGCTGTGGCTTGGACTGAAAAAGTGGAGAAAATAAGCAAGCAAGGATGAACAACCTGTGAAGAAGGAAAAAAACCAACACAAAAATCCCACCCTTTCCACATTCAGATCCCAAACCTCCAAATGCTAAAAAGTTAGCAGCAGACACTGGAAGTGTTTGTTTTTACAGCCATCTGTAAGAATGAAGTGGATGTCTGACAGGTATTTGAAGGGGGAAGATAAAAGTCTGAGTGGTAAAAGACCTTGCTTGGTCAGGAAGAGCAGTACAGGGTAGGAGATCTCCCAGGTACATGGCTGGTGCCTTCTGTTTGTAAAAGCCTGTGAAACCCAGCGGTATTCCAGTCTGCTCCTTCCACTGCTGCTTTTTTAATTCTCTGCTTGCTTGAATAGCAGAAGTGTGTGTAGTGGATCAGAAGGTGGTCAATAATTGTTGAAACAAACAGGTTTCAATGCAAGACCATAGTCTAAAATTTTATTTTAGGTTTAATTTCTTTTAAATAAACTTAAAAGTGGTATATGACCTAAGTTGAAACAGTAGTCAGGTTTTGAACCCCCAAGCATTATATAATTAGGAAGGTCTGTAAAAATTTAGCTTGCCTTTGTCATATTTATGAATGATAAAAAATCCTCTTTTTGGACCTTTTCTGCCTCAATTGATACTAAGACCAGACAATGCTTGTTCAAAACCTACTGTTTATTTTCTGTGGTCACCCTAATTGTGGTACCAATATTTCAGGTGTAGTGCTCACAGAATGTTTTGGATAGAGTGGCATTTCCCTATCTTTCTGACATGTCAGGACAGGTTTGGGGCAGGTTGCATGTAAAAACTCTTCAGCTGCCTAAGGGTTGTTGGAGATGATGACCTAAGATCTGTGTAATTATGACATTGTTGGTGTCCTACGTTTAACCTTAACTTTTACTTTAAATCAGGTGTCAAAACACATTATGTGCCTGCAGAAAGATGGCCCACAGTTTTAGGGACTTGGGTAGGAGATGTCTGGACTCCTGGTATAAGAATACTGGGCATCACAACAGCAAACTCCTATTGTGGATTTTGCTATGATTAAACTATTAATAATCCCATGAATAATCTCATCACACAGCTGTCTTTGGACAGTGGGCCTCATGCATGTTATTTTTATTTCTCTCTTGAATGATGAGTTAAAAACCAGTATTTTGTCTTGTGAATGGCAGCTGTTTAGCATAGTCCAGCCTGGGAGAAAGACTGATAAGGTTCTGTTTATTTTTCAACTCTGACAGGCTTCAATTAGGGTTGAACCACGCATATTCTTAAATGTAAAAACAAGGGTGTGGTTCCAATATTGCTCAGTCCAATTGCACCAGCAACTGACCAGAAGAGTTAAACCCAAACTTCTGGGATCTGGATTCAGCTCCTGGCTTTGTTTCAGACCAATTCACGCTGCTTAATTTCTGCAACTCTTTCCCAGTTTTCATGTGGCTGTAGGCTTAGATTTCTGAGCTAACTCTTAGCATACTTTAAATTTAAATATATATATATATATATATTCTGGGTTTTCTTTAATGCCGCATTTAAAAATATTTTGACTACCTGAATCTCTGTGTCTCCTGTAAATCATATGACTTCCTATGGCCATTAGATGATAGTGTGTGTGAATGCATTTTTTTTTTTGCTGCTGAGAACAGCAAACAAGCATAAGGAAACAAAGTGTATCTCTGAGCTTCACAGCCATCTCCCTTCCAGTTAGCGATGATTTCCGTAAACCTGGGCTCCCATTTACTGTGACCCGTCTAGGTAAGAGAAAGAGAATGGGGTTGTAGTTTGCCTTACTACTGAACTCGGGCCAAATAGTGACTAATGAACATACCAGATGTTTTTGCTTTTGAAGGCTTTTGTTTGGAAAGAACTATATTAACCAATTTATCCTTCCTCCCAGGAGATAACAGGACAGCAGCGTAGCTGAGATCTGACAATTCATTACATGAGAACAAAATATTAATGTTGACTCTTGCTATGTTGACAGTAGGGTTTGAATCTAACCTTCTGCCCTTTTTGTGCAGAAAAATGCATGCAAGTAGTTCTCTTCAAATCTTTCAGCTACTGTGTTATGATGTCAACCACATTTTTAGCAATTTGGAATACAATGAGCCAGATTTTTAGTGCAAATCCAGGGGATCTCAAATGACTTAATAGTGTTAATCTAGATATTTATTTATCTTACCATGAAATTGTAATCTGACATTTGTTTTTGAAGAATAAACAACCCATGTTAGATTTGGTTTGATTTGGGATAGGGGAAAGATGGAGCACAAAGGTTATAGCAAGTTCCTTCTCTGCCTTTGTTGATGAGCTCTCAAAGGCATTCATCTGTAGTTAATTATGTTAAATATAAGAGAAGATGTCTCTGTTGAAGTTTCTTACCAGAAAGTACTTGCAGCCAACCTAATTCCTAGAGTTCTTGGGATTCAGTGAATGTTTGACCTTTTTTCCCTGGCAGGAAGGTAAAAGTAGTAGCTGTGATGACCTCTGTGTGGGACAGCCAATGAACAGGAAGGAGATGGCTGTAGTGACTTCAGTTTTAGTAGTAGTGCTAAGTTCTGCAAGAAAATAATGAAGAAGAGAATACAAGCATGAAGGTACGTTCACAGGCATTGTTCTTTGCAGCTCTTCCCCAGGGACTCCCTCTCCGGGTGAAAGGAGGCTGCACTTCTTGGTACCTTGTCCAGCTGGGCTCAGGGAAACGGGAAACTTCTGCAGCCTGTGCAAGGTTTTGCATGGCTCCTCTCCCTCCCTTTCTCTCATTATGTGCTTCCATTTCCCCCATGTCCAGCACCCAGCTCTTACTCCAAATGCTTCCGTTGCCTCATCCTGCCCTTGAGGTCAGGATGCAAAGATATTTTGAGCACCTCACGCAGGTGGTCTGTGTGTCAAAAACTTAGGACCTTGAAAATTGATTTCCTTTGATTACTCTCTGTTCCATTGTTCATGAAATGTGCTTAACCGCAAGGGATGAAGTCAAGAATGATGTAATAGTTATGGAGCCATTAATCAGTACAGTCACTGTGAATATCCAGGTGGAAAATTGTAAGAACAGTTTATGCTCACATCTGCATAGAATATGTAACATAAATTATGCACAAAATCAAACATCTTTTAAGTGAACAGCATTATTTAAGGCATACTTCCAGAAATCAGATGAACCAAACCCCCTTGATAAGCAGGTAGTTGCATCATTTTTACTGATTGCTTGCAGATTTCTGCTTGAGGCAGAATGGAACAAAAAGAATGGAGTGATATGGGCTCACAAACCAGCTTGTTGTCATAAGCCACCCAGTTAATGTTGGAATAATCTCCTTGGGAAGTCTTTTTCTGTACACATGCACATCACCATTTCTGTAGTTAGTTCATTTCATCTAAAAGATTCAGGAAATGTTAAGTTTAGAGGTCAGTAATTGTTCAGTTCTGATTTCTCTGCAGTGGCAAATCCCTGGCTAAGATGACTGTAGGAATTATATGTGAGAATGTGCCATGCTTAAATTTATTTTGAACATGAAATTTTAAACAACAGGCAGACACTCTTAAAGGGTGATTGGAGACCAAACAGAGGCTGTTCTTGATGTTCAGATAAATCTCATTTAGTCCATAAACATATCTATATCTTTCTGAAGCACTGTAGATTTCATGTCCATTGAAAAATCTTCATTTCTAAGCAGCAGAGTTGCTTTACTTTTGTAACTGGACATGTGTTCTCCTGTAATAACATCCCTGTAATGATTTTCATGTGTGCTGACTGCTCCCATATGCACTGTGGGCTGGAGTCCTTTCTAGCTGAAAATTCAGGAGTTTCCAATGTACATCATTGTTCTTCCATGCAATATAGCTTCTTACAGAGCTGTGTTGATAACATGCCCTGCGGAGGCGTGTGAAAGGGCAAAGTGTCCTGTTTCTGTGGCAGGATGCTCCAGCTCCAAGTTGGAGGGGGGAAAATGGAACCAGACCTGACAAGAAACTGAATCTGGTGTTTCAGTCTGTAGTCATCGTAAATAGAGGCTGTTTCAGTTTAATACCCTGTGTGCCAGGAGGGGGTGGATGTGATTGGACAGCATATCTAAATCTAGGAATTTTCTTCTCTCATTCTTAAGCTTGCTTTATTGCTGAGTGTGGTGGCTGCTTATAGGTGGGTCAAATAGTAAGATTTAACTGCATTTCTTCATTCTTCTTGCTCTCAGTTCTTGAACTGAGTGTTTCTATCAGAGTGTTAAAGTATCATTCTGAGCACCCCCAGTCTGATCTGGGCCTTATTTTGTGAGCTGATATGGGCCATATAGTGATAACTTATAATAAAGAACTTCTGAGCTCCTGCTGTTCTTGTGTGGTTTTTGTTTGTTTCATGTGACTTGAGGTCGGACGGAGGCTCTTGACCTAAATACTGTATTAATATTTCACTGTCTTCTCATTATATGTTTTCATGAGGTTGTAAGTGTACTGGGAGACAAGAAAAAGGTTATAGATGAGTTCTGAAGTTGTTTAGTTGAACTTGGAATATCTTTCCTGGAGTGAGACAGAGAAGGAAAGAATAGTGGAAAAAAGGCAGCAAATGAAGGGGGGGAAAAAGTTGGATGTGTTTTATAACCATAAATGGTAAAAGTAACCTTGCTCTGCTGCCAGCAAGCAGAAAGATGGAATAAGGTTTTGATTTACAAGAACAGCTCAGCAAGGGCCTTGTCGAGTGCTTCGTGCCTGCTATAAAAATGTGATTAGCTATAAAATGGGAGAGATTTAACAAGAGTTTAAGCATCGGCAACAGCGCTGTTTCATGCAGAATGTGGATGCCTGCTTTTAGAGTTTTGTGAATACAAGCTAGCTTGGAAAACATTACATCTTTCAAGAGAGAATGTGGATTATTTTTACATGTTACCTGAACATGTTACATGTTGGTTCTTTGCCCGTCCATCATGAGGTCTCTAAAATTAAGCAACATTTATCCTTATAATCGTTCCTTTAGATAATTGGAGATGACCTAGGCTTTTACAGTAAGCTGCCTAAGGACATTGAGGTAGATAGGAGATGCCTTCCCTTAATTCCAATATTCTGTCTTGTTATAAACCTTTGTGGTCTTGCCCTACCTGTATATTACTGCTATACTGAGGAAGGTAAATTTGTCAGCTTTAAGCTCCAGTGGTCAGCCCAGTAAAGCTTCATAGCGGTGGATGGCAAAAGCCTTTCCCCACTTTACTGTTCCCTTCCATCCCTCCAGGGCTGGAAGCTCAGAGTTTAAATTTCTCAACAAGAAGAGCCAATGACTTACCAGCAAACATGCCAAGTAGAGTTTGGAGAGTGGAAGAAGGGGAAAAGCAGCATTTTTGGGTGCCTGGTGTCATTCCTTGTGAAGATTCCACTGGAGGGAAGTGGAAGAGAGGGTATGGGAATTTCTCTCTGAAAAGTGAAGTATCAAGTTGACTGTGAAGATTTAGCTGTTCTTGTTAAAATCTGAGGCCAAATGTTTCTTTTAAAGGACTCAGTCAAAGGCAGAAGGGGAGACTCATTTGGATAGCACTGTATGATTTAGGCTTAAACTGAATGTTGAATATTGAATATTACTCTTAATTAGGCAAATGTAAGACACCTTCATTTAATTTCATTATGATAATATTGCTGCCACTTCAGTTAGTTCACAAACAACTCTGAAGAATGAACACATCCCTGAAAATTTGTAAGAAGCAAACTTAAATTATTAATGCCAGTTATTTTCTTTACGTTGAATTGGGAATCAACTCAAAGATTGTGGGACAGCAGTATAATAGAATGTATAGTTACCTATACATTTGGGTATCTTAAAATACTATTTTTCTTTCTTTTCAAATCAAAGTTCCTCTCCATGACATCTAAATGTTTCAAAAAATAATGTTATTTTAGCAAGTACAAAAAATAAATGCGGAGACCTTGATTATGATATTACACTGTCTGTTCATTTGACTTGAGTGGTATTTGCTCAGTAAACCCAAAATGGTTTAAAAATTAGTCTTCTATGTATTTTCACTCAAGGATCAATGAGCAACAGTTTCAAACTGCTAAGTAATAAACCTCCTTAATTTATGAGAGTAACTAAGGGGATCCATACAGGCAAAATTTTGGTATTCTGTGATATTGTAATTAATATAAAATCACTCTGTGAGAAATTATTGCTAAAATCTCTCAAGGAAAAAAGTAATTTATTTTTTCTCCACTGAAGATAATGTGTTATTTGTTAGCATTATGATACAGTGAGGAACTATTGCACTGTAATATTTTTATTGGTGTCTAAATATGCTTACATCAGGTTTATGGTACAGATGCAGAATGCAGAATTCAATTTCAAATGTATTTTCTTTAGTGAAATGTAAAGGAAACTTTCCTCCCCATATTAGGAACTCGTTAAGTATTGGGGGTTTCTAAACTTAAGTCCAAAGACACAAAATTGGTTGTCAAGTAATTATTAAATGTGAAAAAGCCATTTTTCATAGGCTTTGAATACAGTTCTGGTTTTAACCAGGAAAAAAGTTGTGATTGAATACAGTGCACTTACTGTCAAAGGAGTATTTAATAGGTTAAATTTTCAAGGTAATTGCATTTTTTTGGTAGTTCAGAAGCAGAAAAAAGTAAAAATTTGGATAGTTGT
Source organism: Dicaeum eximium (assembly GCA_013396995.1). Classification (NCBI taxonomy): domain Eukaryota; kingdom Metazoa; phylum Chordata; class Aves; order Passeriformes; family Dicaeidae; genus Dicaeum; species Dicaeum eximium. The sequence continues at coordinate 1,170,756 of VWZP01006525.1, read as the reverse complement.
ACTAAAACTTAAAACTTATTGATGACTGAGTTAATTACTGGCTTTTGCATGTGGTCACCTAGCTACCCATTGAGGAAATTGATTTTTGGGAACTGTAAAAGAAAACAAAACTGGTTGCAGCATACACCCAAAACTGAAGACACAACCAAAGCAGATCTAGGGTCCCATGGCTGTATATGATGAGATTAACCCTGCCAGCATCTGTATGTGCACTGTTGATGGATGTTAGCTGAAATCTCACTGTATGCAAACTTTTGTTTGCAGACCTTAAATGAGGATACATTCACTTCAAACAACATGTTGGCCTAGGGAGAGGAATGCATAACTGTGCCTTTGGGTTTTGAAGTCCATCCCCTTTCCCCCCCAGGCATTAAGTTGTGGTGGGAAAATTCTGCTATTCATTTTGCCTTTAAATCATGGAATTGTTTAGTTTGAAAATGACCTTTGAAATCATTGAGTCCAATAATTTTAACCAGCACTGCCAAGTCCACCACTAAACTGTGTCCCTAGGCACCTAAGTCTTTTACAATACCTACAGGAATGGTGACTCCACCACTTTCCTGGGCAGCCTGTTCCAATGCTCCATAATTACCTTGAAAAGATGGTCACATAGTCACACTGTGTTACACTAAGGGACTTCTTGCTATGTTGTGGGTGTCTTCTGTAAAACCATGAGTTTGGTCTGCTGTGTTATTTTTCTGGTCTGTCATTTCCTAGCTGGAATGTGAAAATTTTTCTCCAGTGTTAATTACTTTACAGTAATTTCTTTCTTTTGTGAAGTCACAGACCTTAGGTAGGATTAGGTCAGACTTCAGGCTAAGGAAGTAGCTGCTAAAAACACTGTTGCCTTGTCCAAATTTGGGAGTATGTAAAGGTGCAAAACAGAAAATGCAATTCCTGAGCTGTGATTAAAAGTTTCTTGCCTTAATTCCTACCCTCCACTCCACAAGTGAAAAACTGGTCAGCAATTAAAAGCTTGACACCTCTACTTCAAATCTGTTGCTGTGAGTTAGCTTTCTGCATTTTGATTTTCAGGGCTGGCTGTTGAGAGAAATACAGTCATACTCTAGTATAAGGTGGTTTTCCTCTGTTTGTTCATGGTGTAGCATCTAAAGATGACCTCTCATTGTAAAGTAAAAAGATCTTGTATCTTCTTAGTTGTATCTGTGTCTGTAAGCAGTTTTTCTGATCCTCACCTCCATGAAATGGACATTCAGCTAATATCAGAGCTGATTCTTGCAGCATGGATAATTAGTTAAGGTTGTGAGCCATGCCAGCACTTTCTTAACACTTGTGCAGAGTTTTCTTTTCATGAACATGACTCAGTCTCAGTCACTGTCAATGCAGAAGAAATTACTTGGTCCATGTTAAGATGGGTGGTCATTTGCAGAAAAGAAGGTGTTCCTGTTTGTTCAGATTAATTTATTTGCCTTACCAAGTCCTAAAGCATGATTTATCCTATTCCCTAATTTTAGTGAACTTAGCTTACTCTTTGCACCTTTGCAGGCATTTTGTCAAATATTTTGGGGCTGTTTTTTCAGCTGTAAACTCATGTCTTAAAAATATTGCTGTGACTAATGCCTGTCAACACAAGTATCAGCACACAGGATTGCTAGTTCAGCAAGTTCAGAATTACTCTACTGCAGTGATGCTTTAGATGACACTGACTTCCTTTTAGACCATGTTTGTTACTTTTGTAGACAAAAACAATTAGATGTTTCTGGTAAACACAAAAATGTCTCTTTGGCACAGCAACGTTAATCTTAATATTTTTATGCTTATATTAAATAACCTGCAAAATACAAATGTGAATTTATGTCGGACAAAATAAGTGTGTAAACTTTTATTACGAAGGCTTAAATGTAACAGTTTAATTTGGGCACAGGAAAATATAATTGCCACATCACATACATAGCATTAGAACTTAGTCTTTTGCAGTTTTTTCATAAATTTTTCTTGTTTGTTGATGTATTTAGCACTATAGATTAAAGCTTTTGTGCTGAACATAGCAAACTGCTTCACTATGCACATTAATATTTAAAATTCTTTGTGAGCAATACCACATACTTGACATTTCATATTAATCAAGTTATGAAGTGTACTAAGAGCATGAGTAGCACTAACTCATCTATCCTCTTTAACCCCTGAGGAAAAAAAAAAGTGGTTTTTTATTGAATTAGTGTAATAAGACCTGACCAGAGGTGTTTAGCTTTGTTGCTCTTATTTAAAAATGTTTCCAGTGTTGACTTGTATCCTAACTTTGATGTTCCTGTGTACTCATGTTTTAATGCCAGTAGTATCTGAAGAAATGAACTGAAGATGGTTTTATGTTTGAGAAGAAGGGAGTGGAGGGGGGTATGGTGTGTGTGTACACACATATGTGTATAGTCTTTTTTAACAATTGTGCCCTCTACTCATTTTCTAGTCTGAAGGAGGTCCCACTGGTAGTGGTAAGTTGTAAAATAGCAAGGTCAGGGCCTCATTTACAGCTAGAGGAATTGTTCTTCGTGAGAAGATGTTCCTTACTTTGTTACGTAGGCTCATGAGGAAGTGAAAAAGGCACTGGTACCAATTTATTTACAGAGAGAAGGGCAATCACCAACTGTATGAAGGTTAAGAAGGGCGAGTGCTGCACCTGGGGTGGGTTGTGTGTATGGATTGGGGAAGGAGAGGCTGGAGAGCAGCACTGCAGGAAGGGCCCTGGGGATCCTGGTCCATGGCAAGTTGAGCATGAGCCAGCAGTGCCCTGGCAGCCAGGAGGGCCAGCCCTGTCCTGGGGTGCATCAGGGACAGCATGGCCAGCTGGGCAAGGGAGGGGATTGTCCTGCTCTGCTCTGAGCTGGGGCAGCCTCACCTCCAGTGCTGGGGGCAGGTGTGGGTGCCACAATATAGGAAGGGTCCAAAGCTATTAGGGAGCATCCAAAGGAGGGCCACGAGGATGGTGAAGGGTCTGAGAATTTGTTACAGGATGTACTGGGGGAGATTTACATGTAATTCTCCCAGAGTCTATCTTTTATCCTAACCCAATTAGGCTGTGTCCTCTGGCTAGTAACCTGCTTCTGAATATGCTGAAATTAATTCTTCTGGGCTCTGCACAGAGCACTGAGGGTGGGAAAGACAGTAACTGTGTAAAAACTATTGAGTGATTCCACATGTTGAATTGCCTTCCCCTTGCCATTCACATCACCACTAAACATTGTCTCTGGCAAGCACATCCCTGCTTTCAGGTGTTTAGGCTTGGTGTTGAGAATTAGAATGTAACATTATTTTTTTTTTGTCTTCATGCCTCCCATAAGTCTTATATGTTTACTGTACTTACTTGTGCCATTTTGGATCCTTAAAACTCCAACCTTTATTTGTTCTTGTCTGCATTCTATCTTATACCTACAGAAATGAATTTCATTTCTTGTATATACCTAACTCACTCACATTTTTTCCTGCCTCCAGTCTGCAAGTTCATGCTCTTTTTCATTATCCTGTGTTGTGAGGCTTTGAGAAAATTTATGAAGGAGAGGGAGTTTAGCCCTGTGTTAGTCTCCATCACCCAACTCCCTCTATCCCTGAAAAACAGCCACCTTTAACAGACAGTTAACTGTGATCTAACATGCTAGGACAAAGATTACTTTTTAACCTTTAAAGTCAGGACCAGTGCTTGATCAGAGCCAGTCTTTCCTCTGTGGTGCTTCTGCTCCTTGCCTCTCCTTCTTCATCCATCTTTCTTTGTGCAGGAGTTTGTGAAGCTATATAGAGCCAGATTTCTTGGAGAAAGGACAAGCATAGCATTACCTCACAACCATAGTTTTACTTGGATTCTTTTGAAGATGGCAGTTCTCTGGGATTCTATGGGGTACCTCTGGGTTAAACTATTGTCTCAATTGTCCAAGTTCTACAGTATAACTTGGAATTTTTTTTGTTTATTTTCTTAATTTTTCTGGTAGATCTAAGCATACTCCACATAAACTTGCATTATCCTAGCCACAATGAATCCCCAGATGTCTGTAGATGTTTTCTCTCCAGTGGTGATGTGTCCTTGTGCCAGCGGCAGAGAGAATCCACATCCAGTGTGAATCTGTTTCTTTTCTTTGTGGCCACTTGTCATGAGTATGAATTTGAAATGGGTGTACTTCAGAATGGAGGGTCACCAGGCTTTTCTTAGTAATAGTTAGAGGTATTGAGGAGAAGTGTTTGTGGTTAAGCTTCTGCAATACCTTCTTTTGTCTGTGGAACTGAAGCCATGAGCCTGGTTAATGGTCTAGAAGTGTGTGCTGGTGTTTTAAGAATCCAGTTTGTGAAATTTCATTCTGGGCGGATTTGTTTTGGATAAAGCTGAGAAATGCGATTTTCTCCATAATAGCAACTCTTGAGTTATTGTCAGCTCTCTTTGGACAGTTTCCTCTGTGAAGGCTGTACTTGTAGGAGAGGATTTCTCATCTGATAAGGAATGTGTTGTAGATATTAGTTCAGAGACATCACTCTTCCTACTGCCAATGTAAAATTATATATACTCTTATATAATAACCATTTTAGGACAATGAGGGAAAAGGGGTAAAAGCATTGACAGACTTCAGCCAGGCATGACCTGTAGGTGTTAATGTTACTCATAAAATAGAGCTGACAGAAAAACAGTAAAGCTGCATTTTCTGCTACTGCATTTTTTCTCAGAGTCAATTCTGCCACTTTTGAGAGCATTATGTCCTCTAGGACTTAAACACAAGGACCTAATCCACCAACTTGCTGTGATGTTTTTGGGGCGGGGGGGAATATTTCCATTATTTTTATTTCTTCCTTCTAGAAAGAAAAAGGTAAGAGCCCAGCTCATTCTGTTTTTCTAGCTGGCTGCATCTATAAACATCTGTGATCTGCCTGGAATGTCTTTTGTGAAAACAGAGTTGTGTTCTTCTCTGACATCTGGTAGAAAAGCAAGTCTCTTAACGTAATTCACTTTGCTATCGTTCTGTTCAAATCAGCAAAATCTAGCCTAAGTCCTATCAGCAGCTGAAAAAGTAGTCATTGTATTGTGGTGAAATGTCAAGCAGAGAAAAGGGCTGTAATTAATGTAACCTCCTGATTATTTTATGGACAGCTGCATGTATTCTGGTTTTCCCATGATACTAATGGATCTATGTTTTATGACATCCTGTGCTCTATCAAATTGCTTCCATCCTTGAGGCCTTTGCCTCTGATACATCTTGTCCAAGTTTTCAAGCATTTCAGTAATAGACTAGTGCAGGAATTGTTTGCCATTGCTCTGATATGAATGGGGTTCAGAATATTTACATCTGTGTAGGCACAAGATTGTGAGGAGAGATTTGGCTTACTCTAGGTTATCTTTGGCTGTGTGATTGCTGCTTGGTGATTGCTTGTAAGAACAGCCCTGGGACTGGCAGAGGAGAAGACCCTGTATGAAACCAGAACTAATCTTTCCAGTTAGCAGAAGTCAGCCTTTAAGAACATTTAGGGGAAAGATGGTTCTTGCAGTAACCAGCCTCTGATTTTTCTTTTATGAAGAAAAATATGATCATTGCTACGACCCAATGGGTAAGATTTTGAAAGATGTTCACATTCCTCTCCCAAATGCTAGGAGAAAAGTACTTTTCTTGTCCTAAGCACATTTGTGCCAAATGTGAACTGTATTAATAGTGCTTTTTGGAGAAACTGTACATGCTTTGAAGAGCTTATTGCCTGTAAATGTGTGTTCTTACACACACCTAAATTCTACCCTCTTTGTAAATGGTTGTTTGTGGGGGACGGGAACAAAAAAAATCTAAACAAAATAACAATTGAGCAGCTTGGTGATAATCAGAAGTTTCTTGTTTGGAAATATTTTCCCATTTAGAAATTATTACTTTCAGCTGTGAAAATAATGGTCTTTTTCCTGCAGAGAAAAAGAGGGAGGATGCATTTAAGTATTTAAAATAAATATCAATTCTCTTTTGTGAGTATGGAAAAATAATGACTCTTGTTTTAAGATCGCATAGGGATTCTACAAATATTGCTTGCATTTGTGGATAAGTTATTTTATTAGGTCAGGTCAGAGAAGCCCTGCTTGAAAATGTATCTCTTAATGCTGAAGCTGTGCTGACACCATTTTTGAACAACCTCTTCAAAACGAGAATACCTTAGGGGTTGTATGTAAACAGAAGCTTCAAATAAACTTCTTTTATTGGTTGCACTGACATAATCTAGCAATGATAATTATCTCAGGGCTGGATAACTGCAGAGTGCTTGGAGATACTTGCTGTTTGACTTAAGAACTGCCAGTCTAGCAGGTGATGGGGTATTTCAAACCCTGCCAATCAAGTTCATTTCATATCTGCCACTTTTTGGGAAAAGCAGCCTGACATTTATTCATGGTCATTTTCCCTGAGATTGCTGTTAAGGCTTTTTTTCAAGTATGGTGAAATATTTTACAGCAACATATTGTGACCCAACTAAGCACAACAAAAAAATGGAGAGGAAGCCTCTAGGGAGCATGCAGTGTCGGATAACTGGACAATAAAACTTCTTTCTTACATGTTGCTTTCTCTGACTGTTCAAGCATTACTGAAGGAGAAAAACAAAGCTTTGCATAAAGGGTCTACATGTGCCACCCAGTGAGTTTCGGCATTTTGGGTTTTTTCTGCTTGTTTTAAGAGCAAAGGTCAAATACCGTTTGCTTGGTTTCTTCAAATCCTCCCACTCTCCACAGAAGTGGGTCCATTTCAGACTGAGACTTCCACTGAGAGCCTTGCTCCAAAAACAGTATTACCTGCTGGTCCCTCACACTGAAGCCTGGAATTCCTCTGTCCCACTTGGGAGAAGGAGTTTGGAGTGAGAAGGTCCAGTGTTCATTGTTGTTGTAATTGTTTCCGGCAGCAAAGAAAGAAATGTCTTGATGTAGGAGCTGCTTTGAAAGAGAGCACAGGTAGGTATTATGCCATGGGCATGTCGCTGGGCAGTGTTGGTGGTAGCCCTGCTTTAAAGAAAGAGGACAGTGTTTTTCAACAATTATTAAATTGTCATGCTGAAGTGTCACTGAGTTAAAGTATTCTGTGAAAGCTGTATTAATACGTCATGTCCTACCAATTTTTTTATTATACCAGTCAAATAATGAATTTATGGCAGAAATGTATTTAATTGGCAGCCACTGATTATGGCTTTCAAAGGAATTGCACAGGTACTGCTTGGAGAATAATGTTAACTTACTCAGCCTTTCCTGAAGGTTGTACAATTAAAAAAAAAAAGGCAACTTCACTTTCAGACTAGTTCAGTTTGCAGAGTTGACTCTTTGAAATGCTTAAACCCATATGTGTGATAAGAGAATGGAGAATTACTCAGCATGCTGCTTCTCTTTGGAAACTTTGATTAAATGTTAAATGAGAATGAGTCTGCAAACAGCAGCACTTGTAAAGAAGATTATTGTAAGTAATTCTCTCCAAATCCTGAGAGGAGGTACAAGCAAGACACATATGCATGCAGAGTAGGAATTCAGGGCTTACCTTTCTTTTTTAACATGAATTGAAGAAAAAGTAAACTCAACTGTATTTTGGGTGGTTTTAGCTCTGTCTTTAAAACAGCAGCTCAGACTGCTACTGGCCAAAAGTGGTGAGTGGGTGGAGTGTGTTCTCCCCGAAGCACCTGGCGCAAAAGGATTCTATTCCCATTTGGCTCTCAGTGGGCCGTATTGGTCGAATGGAGATTCTCCTTGAGGATGGAACTAAAGATGCTGCTCCTGATATGTCCTGCTGTGGTCTAAGTCTTGCAGAAGACCAGTAGTGACGATTATTGCCCTACTCAGGTTGCCTAGGAATAAACTTTCATTCATACCGTTAGTTTTAAAGAGTACACATCTGTGCTTGCTAATGTTTTACAAGACAGACATTGCAACTGAGTAAGATGGGGGAGGAAGGGGAGCAGAAGACATGAGCACAAACTGCTAAATGCTAATCTGAAAGTTTCCTTTAAACTTTTTATGAATTCTGTGGCACTGGTACTAAAAAAATATATTTTGATCATTTTCCTATTTGGTTTTTTCCACTGTTTTCAATGCTCTGGCTCATGAGATGCAATCAGTTGCTTTCTGTTTTCCTCTGATTTCTTTTGGATTAGTTTGTTTTGGAAGGTAAGCAGGCTGCAATAATTAAACAATTACATTGTCCGCATGAATTGTGCTTCCTATTCAGAATAGTTTCAGTAAGGAGGAAACATGCATGGCAGGAGAAGTAAAAATTTTGAGCAGCTCTGACATGAAACAAGCTATTCTGGTCTTGCCTTTTCCTTAGACAAGAGACTAAGAGACTTGACAAAAAGGTAGGTTTTTGGAAGTCAAGTGCTTTGTAGTCATCAGTCATCAGTTCTTTCTCAAATCTCTCTCCAGATAACATGCTTAATGAAAATGATGAGACTTTCTTACACTAAATTAAACCTGCAGTTTGCCTTGGGGCAATTTTAGCTCAATTCAGAGTCTTAAATCTGAGACTTCTTAAGAATTCTTTTAAGAATATAAGTTATTAGTTAGTGGGGGGTTTCTGATGGGCTTTTGCTCATGGAAAGAGGAGATAGTTTATTAAGGAGTCTTCTTTTAAGATATCTTTCAAATACTGAAGTAATGTTGTGTCATTATTTGGGTGGAGTTTAAAATTGTATTTGACAGCTCCAGTTCTTGAACCACTGAAAACTCATGTTTTGCTAGAATCTGACAGTATAGTGGAAATGGTCATATTCATCAGATTTAATACAACTGTCAATGAATGCAGGGTGAAAAAATTATTTCAGTGATGCAAAACTACGTGGCAAAAATGCCTTGTGATGAATTTTATTCATCAGCACTCATCTCATACCAGATTTCAAAACAGGCCATGTAGATGCAAGCTCCCAGCTCACTCAGGGTTTCCACACAGGTTTTGAAGTACTGTCTTAGTTGTACAACTAGTATGTAAAATTTTTGCTGTGTGGTTTAGCTTGGAACCTATCTTCTTCCTTTCTGGGGGGAAGTTAGCAGGATGTGTTTTCCAAAAGTGTGCAACAACTTGTGTGTGTAGAAAAAAATGCTTTTTGAATTATTGTTGTTGATGCAGTTCTCCTGTGGTGCACAACACAATGGATGGGTTTTCTGAATATGACAACAGAGACCAAAGCAGTATCAGGCCTATAAGAAATGAAATCTGCATGTGCTTTGAGCAGAATAAATAGTTGAAAATTTTGTGTATTAATCAGCTAAAGTCTTATTTTGGATAAAGAAGAAAACAATCTTAAACTGTTTGGATTGATTTGGCAGGGTTAGCTGGAAACAATGAAAAGTTCAGTGACTCTTACTATTGTTTTTTTTCTAAGATCAGCTGGAAGTTTTGAACCCCCTCTGCTTGCAGAACAATGTTCAGTGCTTTGTAGAAACTGTTGTATCAGGCACTAACCTCACAAAAACCTGTGATGTAGGGTTCAGTCCTACTTGGAATGAATTGTGCCCCTAAATTCATTAGTTTTGGTTAGTGCTGCTTCTAACAAAAACTCTTCTTGTCTTAATGTGGAGACCTACATTACTGAATGTGCCTCAGCCAGATGATGCTCCCTGACCATATATAGTCTGCCTGAGGAAATGTACTGTAGTGTAAGTAGTATAGAAGTTATCTAAACATAATCCTCTGGCTTCAAGAGCCTTGGTTCTTCATGTGGAGAGCACATACCTGCTCAAGAATTGGCAGATAACTTACTTTGCTCCAGTAGCACAGCTGGCAGACTGGCTGCTTACCAGTATATGAAGCTCTTTGGTTCAGTTTTGTTCATATTATCTCAGTTTAACTCAGGGCTTCCAAGGCATTGCTTTGATGTGAGAGCAAAATTTGACCTTTACACTCAGAGTGATAACACTCACTCTGCAGGAATTAAGATGTATCTAAGCATTTGCTAGGAATGTAATGAGCGTATGAAATAAGTATTAGAGGGGAATCTCTAGAAGCAAGAAGAAAGGTAATATTAGGCACAGAGAATTGTTGTTACTAGTACATGACATTTTTGTTGTTTCTCATGAAGGTGAATTATATGACTTGGTAATGAGCTGTGATTTATTTAACAATGACATACAATTTATTCTCAGGGGCATTACAGGCAGAAGGAGTCTGTGTGCATTGCTTTCTTAACTCAGGAATTTCCCTGATATCAGTCTGTGTGCAGCAGCTGATGCAGTTTGTTTTGCTGTGTTTGAAGTGGCTGAGCAGTGCATTGCTAGCATATTTGTGTGTGTGTAGGCTATATAGTGACTGATGGGCCTGATTTCACTCACACACACATGAACATGCCTTTTATCTAATGGACTTATTTGCATTTATAAGTGGATATAGCGTAACGATGTAGGATACTTGTTTTAGTCGCACTGAGGTAGTAAAATAATGGAAAAAACCCTCCTTTTTGTTTCCTTTTTTATTTTTGGTTTTGGTTTGTTTATTTTTAAGACTCTAATATTGATGTAGTTTAAATTTGAAGAGTATTGTTATGGTTAACTTTTTAGAAGCTACTAGGGCTAACTCTACGAGGAAGAAACTGAGGAGTAAAATAAGTGTGCCTATTAGTAATGTGAATGGCATGAATCTTAAGGGAATTGTTTGGAAAAAAATGGTGCTATTCACATTTAAGCTGTATGATCAGATGAGTGATATGTATATGAGAAGCAAAGACTGGTCCATTTAAAAGCTAACCACACATTGTGCTTGGAGGAGGATCCTAGGGGGATACAAACATTTGAGCAAATTGAATGGATAAGTTAACACCATTGCCTGCTCATGTCTGGGAGTGCTAAAATGGCACCAATCTACATTTTCATATTTTTATTTTCTGGTATTTCTTTACATTTTGTGATCATTACAACCATTCAAGATTTAAGAGGGATTCCTCTTGAAATATTGGGTGATCTTTTATAGTTATAGCTCAAATCCACCTATCACATCTTCAAGTGATGAAGCCTATGTGCAAGCCTAAGTATTTCTTACATTAATATAACATACATCTTAATTTTCTCTCACACTAGATATAAAACTTAATGTAAGAAAACAAGCTATAGAAATTATTGCAAGTTACAGAAGTTAATTTAAAAGCAACTGTTCCAACTGCAGCATGTCTTCAGCAAACTAAAAGATAGTGGCACTGCAGCAAACTAAGACCTGAATTTATAGCAATAGTTAGATATTCTGCACACATTAGTGAAGAAATCCATAGGAAACAGCATAAAAAGATTGAGGAAAAAGAGTGGTGATTCTATCAGGGTTGTTTTGTTTTGGTTTGGCTTGGGTTTTTTTGTTTCTTTATAGAACCTGTGATGTACATACAAGCGTTTAAGTGTTGCTCTTTCAATTTGCTCCACTGTGACAGCCATTCAAGGCAGCAGTACCATGGAGTCCCTTTTCAGTGCTATTTAAAGGTGGCAATATTTCAAATTGTACTTGTTTATCAGTGTTAAAGAGCAGTCTTTCTGATTCATAGAGATTCACAGATCTGCAGAGCAATACTCAGCCTTCTGAGAGCCTTCCGTAAATGCCTTGGCTCTGTAGTGGGAAAAATGGATGGTTTTCCAGTGTTAGCATGGATGCAACTAACATATTCTAATTTAGTCTCTCTCAGGAGTGGGCATTGTGTTTCCCAGTTCATCCTGGCTCTAGGAGGAATGGAATTTGCAAAGCTGCCTTAAGGCAGGAGATATTTTGCGTAAGGCAGGAGGAAATGTGAGGGAAGGCCGATGTATTACCTGCATTCCTGGTGTTGTCCAACTGATGTGAGATTTCAGGGAGACTGGATGCTTGAGGAGTGTGTGACTGAATGTTGGAATCTCCAAAAAAGCCTTAAAGTGGCTCCTGGGAGGGGGTTGAGATTGGATGCCCAGTTGGTGCCAGCATGCATGCTGGCAGAGTGCCTGGTACAGGTAAGGCAGAGCTCAGTTTTGGGGAGAAACAGTGACTGGTCAGACCTTGCCTGCCCATGAGAATGGGAGTCAGTGATAGGAATGCTGAGTGGGCATTGTAAATCCATAGCTTCCTTGAAACAACTAATGGATGATCTGGAAGTGGCTGAGTTGGAGCAGTTTAAGAATTCTAGGAACTGAGCCTTGGAAGAGAAAATAAAACTGTAAATCATTTGAGGAGAAAAGCATTCAAAATGAGCATAAACAAAGTAGATCATAATTCTCAGTGAGTATGTTTGCTGCATAAATAGTATTAAACCCCAACACTTAGTGTTGATTTAGAACAGGCTTGTTGCAGTATAACCATATTTTTATGACCTAGCAAATATTGTTATGATCAATGGTTTCCTATGCTGTGATATTTCTCTTAAGTATTGGCTACTCAGCCATAAGTTCGGGTGAATGAAGTCCAAGGTGCTTTTACAGGTAAATTGGTCACTGTTAGGCTTGACATTGGGTTTCAAAGTACTTGGTTTACTTATCTGTGCCAAAAGTTGAGTCCTTGACATGTATTGGTAAACTCAAGCATCCAAGCATCATTTTAAATTTTTGCCCCTGCTTCTTAAATGCTGTAAAAGCATCTTTACAAGTGTTAAGTTTGCAATTAGTCTCCTTAAAGGTTAGATGATGACAGTAAATCACCTGAGGCCTTGTTTCATTGCAGGATTTGGTTTTTTAATGACTTTAGATTGCTTTGAAAGTTCTAACCTAAGTGTGTTGCTTCTGTACGGAATTAACTCACGGTTTTAAAAGTACCTACTGTTCTCAGATTTCATCCAACTCCCAGTACCCCTGTTTTTATTTATCCTAGAAGAAACTCTGTTTTGACCCATCAAAAGCTAAATCTATTTGGTACATCCAGGCAGAACATAGTAGAAATACAGGAAGCAAACTGGAAGCAAGGACTCATATTCCCACTCATATTTTTGACCCTCATGGCCTTTAAGGGAGCTTCTCTGATTTCTGTTTGAGGTGTTCTGGTTCTGTTCTGCTGCCTGTAATTTTAAATGCAGGTCAGGTGAGGTTGGTGTCCTTGTGCAGCTGGTAAACACTGCTCTTTCACAGCACTGTAGTTGAAATAAAATCCCAAGTTCCATATTAATGTTACAGTACCTGATGAGGGATGGAACTGTGGAGCTGGATGGGTGAAACTGAAATAAATTCCATGCTGAAAGACAGACCTCGGCTTTTTTACTTGCCCTGTGCTTAGGAGGTTTCAGGAAGGTGCTCTCCAAGTACATTGCAGCTAGTTAGAATTCAGAGCTGTGTTTCTTCTTGCAGAGCTGTTGAATATAGTGAGGTAACCGGGGAAGAACCAAGGGCTGAATTTGTTTAATTGGCAATGACTTCTTCTGGCACACTAGCATGCTCTTGATGATGGTATTTATGGGTGCCTATTGCCAGCAATAACATTCATGTCAAACTACACTTCATAGTTGACAAAAAAATATCTCTCCAGTATGTTACCATATTTAAGCCATTTGTTCACTCTCTGCTATTATTGGTTATTTTAAATCCTGTTGGTGAATCTTTTAAAATATTTTTCCAGTTTCGTATTTTCTTTTGCTCTTCAGGAGAAAAAAGTAGATCTATAATTCAGTATTGGAGAGTTGGTTTGAGCAAATATAGAATAAGAAGTCTTATAGTAAATTTGCAGCAGTTTGGTTTCTATACCAAAACTGCTTTCGCTTTCTCAGACATCAGTAACTAACTCTTCCACCAGTCAGCTACTGTTCCTTTTGTTTAATGTGAACATCTTTCTGATGGGTAGCATGTGTTTTTCATGGAAAGAGAGGAGTTCTCTGTTGTCCAAAACAAATGCAGAATTCAAGTCTTAAAGCACAGATTTTTAATCTGAATTCAAATTGCCAGGTTTCTTGTCCAATGGCAGTATTCAGTGGCCATCTGCATTGAGCAGCATGTTCTTCATGCTCTTCTGTATTGTTTGGGTGGCCAATATCTAGTCCCAAGATGCTATGAATTACACGATTATCACTTTTTTATTCAAAGCTTATAGTTGAATTTGGATGGGGAATCCCATGGTGGACTGCTTTTGTTTGGTTTTGGTGTTTTGTTTTTTTTTTTTCAGAATGAGTATCTGTTACAGATAAGCTGAATTATGATGGAATTTTGTTTCTAAATTAAGATCCCTCTCTGCCTTTCCAGATGTATTCCTGGGGATATATATTGCAAATATGTTAAGTTTTTAAGGCTAACTAGTTTTCTAACAGTCAGCACTACCAACTGGAAGCAGCTGTCTCACGTTTTCTGTGTCTGCAGCTGCCTGCCTTGGGTAACCAGATGATTGTGTGTTCTCACCTGTTGCTTGTGCATTTAAAAGTTGTGGCTGCCATGCTAACTCCAGTGTTCTTTTTCCCCCAGGGTTTGACCATATGTGGCCATCAAATCAGAGTGGTCAGCTGCTGAGACCGATTAAGTAATTTAGCTGTTCAGGTCTGAAATAAATTAAGCAGCATGAAATAAGCTGTCAGACTTGCATCTCTTTCCAGAAGAAAGACATGTTATTTGCTTACATAGCACATCAAATGGCAAATATGCCTGGGTTTTTGAGCTTGCCTTGGAAGGGCTGCAGTCCTGGAAGGGTTGGAAGAGCAGTGGGAGCCAAGTGAATTACCCAGAACTTCATGGGACTAATTTTTGCAATTCATCTAGGAGCTGGAAATCAAATATGCAAGGCAAGAGAAACTTCCATTGCAAGGCAAGACTCTCTCTAAGAACAATGCTATGCTGTGCCAATAAAGTTACCTGTAGCATTTTTTTATTTAAAAGAAGAATTTATTTCCTAAAACTTCAGGGGTTGGTGACTTGGCATTTTTTAGTTTCTTTGTGTGTGAAGTTCTTTTGTTGTTAGGGTTAGTTTTGTTTGTTGGGGGGTGGAGGTTTTTTTGTAGGTTTGGTGATTTTTTTTCTCTTTTTTCTTTTTTTTTTTTTTTCCTAGTATAATAGGAGACACAATCCTAGTTCATTAGGATATACAGATATAGGTACTCCATGCCAGATTACCACTATCTAGCCAAAAAGATACTGATAGAAAGCTTTCATGTCCTGAGGCAAACCTTGTCTGTTTGTTTGAAAAAGAACAGCTGTCTGGAAATGTGCAACTCGTTGAAATCTGAAGTGAGGTACAATTCTTTTTGTTTCATTGCATATCAGACCCTTTGCATTGTTTTTTTCTTTTTCTTTCTTTATCTTCTGTTTTGGTAAGTAAAGTGGGGAGGTGCTTCTAAACTTTTCTCTTTCGTTTATTTATAGTTTTAGTGGCTTTTTGCTATATAGCTTTTTATTATTTTTTCCAGAAAAATGACACTGTCTATATTGTAGTAATACCCCCTTATCCTTTGCTCCTTTCTGTGGGGCAAAAATTACCATGTTGTTAGGGTTTTAATGTGTTTATAATTCCATCCACTAATGGGTAGGTCAGACCATCATAAGAAAAGAAAGATACCTTGCTTGTCTCAGGAAATTTGGTGCAGAACATACCAAGACATGCATTTTGTGTTAGGAAAGAACCTGAAGGCTTAAGTATCATAAATCATTTGGGTGATTAACATCTCACTACCACATAAGATTTGCCCATCATGATGTAACCTGCAGGGATAAACTAATAAAATAGTGTGATTTGAGATATGGTGCACTTAATTCCCTTTCAAATTTGCCCTCTCATTTCTGGCAGCAGTGTTTTAAATAAAGCAGTGTGCTGCTGCTGATACCTGCACCTTCTCTGTGGCCACTGCCTAAAGATCAGCATCATTTACTATCTAACTTTGGCATCATTTACTGTCTAACTTTGAAATTAATTTGAAGTGAAACAACAGTGGCTCCAAAAATCTGATGATAAAATATTGTAGGAAAGCAGACTGGGTTGTAAGTGGATAAATGAAGAACTTAAATTTGCTAAACAATTTGCAGATGTGAGAAGCACAGGGGATTAAAATGAGAACAGCAAACTTAAGACTAACAAGTATGCACACTGTGGGCCAAGTTTGCAGAGGCCTCTACTTGGCATCTTACATGCTATTTGGTTACTTCCACCCACAACTGATTTGTTGAAGCAAAATTGGAGCCACAAGAAACTAATGTGAAGTCCTTCTACTGTAACGTGTACAGGCAAACTGCGCCTGTACACATAAATCAGGTGTTTAACTGTCTGCAGTAACTTGAATCTGCAAATGATTGAAAGCTTCCTTCTCCCTCCCACGTGATGGAAGTAATGCTTTTTGAATGTTTTTGTGCATAGAGTGGGCAGCTCTGAAATAAAGACATGTCACCTTACAAAACAGCTAAATGTTACTTTAGACCTTCAGCTGTAGAGTACTCCACCAATGCAGTAATGGCATAAAAAGTTTTTGCCACTCAGATCTGCACTTGGAAGTGCAATTCCAGTCCTTTTGCAGAATGGAAATCTGGATACTGGCTTTCAGAACACTGGTTCCAAAAGTGCTGTTGGGGTTCTAGAAAGTACCAGTGGGAATGTGCTCACTGTAATGTTGAACCATGTCAGCTGTTTGAATTTCTATTAATTCATATTTTTAGGTATGGCAAGTTGAAGTCCTCTCAAAAATTGAGATATATTGATTCTTTGAGCCAAGGAACAAAGTCCATTTACATTAGCAGTATCTTGACACAATAAAACTGAATTACTAGTGTGAGATTTTCTGGCTGCAGATAAATTTGCTAAAGCATTTTCATGTGTTCCGACATCTTTCTGGGAGATAAGTGACAGCTGGAATACTTCAGAAGTGAGTCATTTATCTAGATAGCTCCCAAACTAGTGGCTGCTCAAACATTACAAATGATGGAAATGGAAAATCTGTGGATTCAGGAATCTTTTAAAAGTCCTTGGTTTGAATCTTCTTCCCTCCCCCATTTCCAGTGAAAGTAAAATATTGTTCTGTCCCCAAAAGACAACACTTTCATTGTGACAGTAAGAAATGGTGTCCTACATTTAGGATTGCACAATATATCAACAAATGCTATAGAATAGGTGTGTTGCTAAATGCTGTAGGATTCAAAAAGGATATAGTAGAATAGTAGGAATATAACTGGAAAAAAGTGGTATAGTCTGTTTTAGTCTCTTCCAGATGGATTTGGTCAACACCTTATGTGTTCCTCATTGAAATCCAGAGTATAGACTTGTCCTTAATGACCTTGCACTTAAATCTTGTGTGCACATTTCATTCATGGATGCTTCATCCCTTGTAATGTGAAGTTTGTTACAGGGAATATCTTGTTGACCTTAGTATTCAGTAGGGGCAGAAGTACAGTCTAGTTCTGCATGCATGAGGCAGTAGTTGCCTGGCCCTGACTTCATTAATAAAAGCAGATGAGAGGGATATTCTCATAAGTACTTCTGCTGATAAGAAGCCTTTGGATAAATTAACTAATGCAGCATAAATGGTAGAATCTGGTGGGTTGTACAGACCTCCGTCACTTTTTTGATCCCACAGCATGATTGGGATACTTTGTTCACATGAAATAACTTTTTTTTTTATATATGGTATAGTATGAATGATTTAATGTCATGAGTCAAAACTCTTGAGTTTTATTTCTAGCTCCTTCTGGGAAATTTAGATGGTATTTTTTTCATTGAGTTTGATACAAGTTGTCCGTGCTGGGAAAAGCTGCTTTAGAAAAGTTTGTGTCAAACCTGTCAAATCTGTCACATCTCTGAATATGAAGTCCTACAGTGTTGTTTTCCTTTAAAAGAAAACAAATAGTATTTTTCAAAATCACAGAATAATTCAGGTTGGAACACAACTTTGTTGCAACCACACAACTTTGGTGGAGAAGTCCAACTGCCTGCCATATCACACCAGATTCCCAGATCTTTATCCAGTTGGGTTTTGTAAACCTCCAAGGCCAGTGGCTGAGAATCCTCTTCCACTGACTTTCCTTACAGTAAAAAAGAACTTCCCTTTCATTGCATCTGGATACCTCCTTTCAACTTATGTTCATTGCTTCTTGTCCTCACATCTTCGCTACTGTGAAGAGCCTGCTTCTCTCTTCTTGACAACCTTCTTGTAGGATGGGGAAACTGCTGTTAGCCCTTTTCTCCTGCCATTTCCTCAGTTGTAAATAACCCAGACTGAAGCCCAGATCCCCCAGCCTATCCTCACAGGTCAGTGCTCCAGTAGCCTGATGACTTTAGGGGCCTCCTTATGGACTTACTCCAATTTTTCAATGTCAGTCTGGTATCAGGGAGTTCAGAACTTGGCAGTAAGGGAGATGTGGTCACATGAATCCCCAGGATTTACCCTTCTGGTGCTTGTTACTAGCCTGGGTAGAGTACAACCAAGTAATCACTACTCTTTGGGAATGGACAAACCATCCAACATTTTTTCGCCACTCTGGTTTTCTACCCATCCAGACCATGGTATACTAATTTAGTTGCAAAAATATCAAAGAAGATAGCAAAAAAGGCTTAAAAAAGTCAATGTCACAGAATCTCTGAAGGCAGTCAGGTGGGTCAGACATGATGTCTTCTTGGTTAAGCTTCGCTGATTGCTCTAAATCTCATTCTTTTGTGTGCTCAGAAACGGGTTCCAAGGTGGGACCCAGTTGAACTCTGAAACATGTCATGTCTCACATGGTAGAGGTTGCTTGCATAGGATTTTAATGAGCCCAGTTCAAGAAGTTGTTAATTGCAGGATGATTATTCTACTGCAGTTTCTTATACGAAGGACTTTGCCATGTAAAGACTTTCATGTTTATCAACAGAACTGAAAACTCTATGAATTTTCCTGCTTCCCCATAGCACAGATGTACAGATTAAGAGCACAGTAGGACTGACTAGTGAACAGGCAAATTGTTTTGAAACAAAGCATCCTCCAGTACCAGAGCACAGGCTGATGCAGGAGTTGAGTGGCGTGACACATGAGAAGATGCTTTGTGCAGTGCAAGAAATGATCTTTTGATTAACTTTCTAAACAGCCATTGAATTGCCTGCTGCTTTCCTAACAGCTAAGTAGGTGTTAAATATCTGGGAGACATGTTTCTTCTGCAGTTCAGGAAGCATGGAGAATTTCCTCAGCAATCACTCTGTTGCTGTTACTTAGAGTCAGTCCTTGGCTTTGTTGGCTTTGTTCACCCCTTCTAGGTCTAACCCCACCGCTTGCCTGCTTTTCTGCAAAGGCATCCAGGCTCATGGCAGCTTCTGCCAAAGACCTCTCTCAGTGGTCCCCTATGGTTTTGTCCCAGCAGCACTTGAAAAGGGGTGGTATTCACCCTGCTGTTGCTATCCTTGCATTTTAAATGCAGCACAAGGTCCTGGAAACAATAGGTTTCGGCTGCTCAGAAGCTCGTCCCTCACAGCCCTTCTCCCCAGTTGCCTGTGCATTAGCTTCCTGCCATCATGGGGTGTCATCCCCATTCAGCTGTGGCACCTGGCAGCTCCTCAAGAGCCTAAGCCTCCCCCAAAGCCAGTGTGCCACAACAGTGTTCCTGCCTCTTTCCCATCTGCTCAGTTGATCAGAACTCAAGGCTGATGCCAGTTTACACCATGGTGCTCATGTGCCCAAAATCGGACTTGCTATTTCCAGCAGAATGATTCACTTAATTTGACTCCTCTACAGGCCTTGTAAAGTCTGTTGTTCTTTTAAAACATACATTCAGGAGAAAATTCAATTGTTTTTTCTATGCTTTTGATTGCTGTTGGCTGGGTATATGCAGCTGCCTAGACACCACAATTTTAACAATTCTTGCTGTGGTTTATACAGATTGACGTATCCCGGCAAGGAATGTAAACCACAGAAAGCTGAAGATGAAACTAAGGAGGGATTATTAAACTGGT
The DNA here is from genome assembly GCA_013396995.1 of Dicaeum eximium. Lineage (NCBI taxonomy): Eukaryota > Metazoa > Chordata > Aves > Passeriformes > Dicaeidae > Dicaeum > Dicaeum eximium. Next base: position 1,151,020 of record VWZP01006525.1, on the reverse strand, counting down.
AGCAGGGAACAATTTAATTGCAATTTAGAATAGTGTTTAATTTATGGAGGCTTCAGTTACATTGTTCCGTTTTTGTTACTTGACACCCCAGCAGTTGAAGAGAAAACCCTGAACATATAGGCTGCAAATCCCTAAACCCAGCTTTTCCTGCCCCTAAACTTGCATCATAACTACAGACGCCTTGTGGCATAGAAAGTGTTACATTCCTGAAGACTTACTCGATTTCTGCTTTTTTTTCTAAATTCTATATTGAGTTTACTAATTTAAGTCTGTGTCTAACTGACTAAGAGAGTCAAATTTGTTCTTTTACTGAGGGGAGAGCTCTTCCCTTTGTTTCACTTATATTCCCTTTCTAATACATCTAGTAAGCTTTTTTATAAAAGCAAATTTCTGATGTTTTGCAAAGAGATGAAGCATAATACAAATTTAGAAAAATGTGGGATTTTATTAAGTCTGGAAATATAGATGACAGAGTGAGACAGAGATCAACATTTGCTGTAAATAAAAAGATAGTTTACACTATAAGACTACTCTAAACGGGAAAGTATTTTAATTTGTTTGTCAGAATTTTCAGTTGTTTCCTGTGATTTGAAACTTTCTGTTTACACTTGTAATGCTGTTTTCCTAATACATGATGCAAGAGAAAGCATTATTTCACTATGAAAAAAGTGACATTTATTTCTGAAAATCTTCAAGTGTTGTGCTGACTTCTTCCTAAAATTGGGCAAATGATTGGCCTTTATACAGTTATCTCAGAGACACTAATTTCAAGAGAATCCCATATTGATACTTGCACTGAAGCTTTTCCAGCCATTTTTCTCTAAAACTAAGTTAACATCTATATACTTCAACAAACTGTGCCCTGATCACATCTCAGAACTGGGACCAAAGGCATTAGGGATGGAGGAAATGCTCTCAGTGTCTCTTCACTTGTATAGTAATTTGGGATTTTAGAACCTTGATTTATTCCCATACAGTTCAGTCCATTTTTGGAGATGGATTAACTATATTTGGAAGAGAAAAGGCTTTGTAGAACAATGCTTTAAGGCTTTTGTTCTTTGACACCAACACTTATTTCTTCAGCTGGATTTTTTTTCACTTAGTGATGAAATGACACTTAAAAGGTTAAGAAAGGTTTGCAAATGATTACAGTGTGTGACTGTTATACTGACTCTTGTAATAAAGGTGGGCAAGGATTTTACTGGCTTTTTCTGAAGGACAACAAAAGAATTGAAGGGATGTCTCAGGACACTGGGACCAGCTGCTCTGCTCTGGGAGCAACTGCTTCATGCAATCCTTTCCATTAACTTGCTGAGCCCTTTAGTAAGCACTTTGTCCCCTCCCTTTCATTTTTGTGGGAAGCTTTATTTCAAAGCTTTATTTTTCTAAGGATCCAGAATATTTCTTTCAGTCAAAGCCTAAAAGTATTCTAGGCCAAAATGCCTATTTCTTCTTCAGCAACACTCTGTCATTCCCAAATGATCTTCACCTACATTTATTTCTGGATAATGACCGTTCTACTTACTTATGATATTATTTTTTCCTTTTATTTATTTTTAATACAGCTGAAGAACTTCTTACTAGATGCTTTAACCTTTCAATGTCTAGTTATACTGGATTTTGGGCAGTTTCTGTCTTATTCCTGTGCTTCTAAACCAGTGTTTTCTCCTTTGATGTTTTCTCATTTCTTAACAGCACCCTTCTGTATTCCAAGCAGATGCCTAGATGTCATCTTTCAAGGATATCTGTGGTCCTTTCTTAGAGACTTCCTTCCCTCCAGGGCACTCCTTATGTGGGATAACTTCCTGAGTTTAAGCGCTTCTGGAAGGGAGCCAGCCCTGCTGCTCCATTTGCTGCCTTTAAGCAGTTCTCTCACTGTGCCATTGTTTGTAACCCTAACCCTAACCCTTCATCCAAGTCCTTAGTGAAGATGTTGAACAGTATTGATCTTAGTATTAACCCTTGAGAGTTTTAATCTTAAATTCTGTAGCTGGTTTAAGATGAGAAATCTATATGCTTCACATAAGTAAAGATGAAGCATGAGATACATAAATATACATTCAGCAATTAAACTGTGATGCCATCAGTCAGACAGAGCCAACTGGCTTCCAAAATATGACATTTTCAGTGACACTGCAGAAATAAATGTTTATTTATAAGGAGTGGACAAAAGATACTTCTGTCTATACAAGGCTTAGAGGAATCACTTAAAGTGTGGCAGGTGCTGGTTTATATTTGCTGTTACATCAGATGAATTAACACCTTCCTTACTAGAAAAATATGAAATTGGATTTGATAAGGCACCATGTGCTCGAGGTTGTTCTTCAGTCCCTTTTGGGAAAATGAGGGAATCTGTTCATCCCCACCCTGCCCAGCCATTTTTCTTTCTCATGGAAAGCACGTGGTCCTTTCAGATGTTAGGCAACAAGTTGTTGCATAAGGTACCAGGCTGAGTCATTCAAAGTTGCTGAGAGGGTTGAAATGACACTGTTCTACACACACACAGTAATTGCAGGCTTTAAAAATGCAATTGTTCTAAGAAAATACACTGGTTCTCTGTAAAATTCTCTAATAGGAAATCCCTCCACCCATTTCCATCAATTATTTATATGAGCTTCAAGCTTGATATTTAGCTTTGGACACAAATGCAGCTGCAGCTGTTCTCACAACCTTTCCTCTGGGGATGCTGCTGATTGAGCCCTGTCCAACCTCAGTGCCCATTCTGCCTATAGGAACAATCCCTCCTGTAAAAATCCTAGTAAAGTCTAGGCAATTTTGCTGTGATTTAGGATAAACTAGACGAGTTCAGTGATCGTTTGTGGCCTGTCTAAGGTTTTGGTATGCTGTCCCCTGGTGATAGGCTTTGTTTTCTTTCTGAAAAGCAGCTAATTATTAAATGCCACCAAACAACCCTATACTGAGTAAACTTTGTAGCATTGCCAGCACTGGTGGCAATGCCTACAGGAGCCCAAGATAAAATAACTACCCAACTGTTCACCCATTCTTGTGGGTGAGTTTTCCACCAGCCAACAAGGAAAATGTATATGAAACTGGGAGTTAATTTTTAAATGGCAGATTCTCCTTAACCTGCTTATTTGCAGGTGTTTTTGTTTTGTTCTCTATTCTTCCCACTGTGGTAAAGTACTAATTTGTCTTTTTAGCTTAACAGAAGAGTGAGGTAAGTGTATGGCTTTAAACTGTCATGGGCTGGCCAGAAAAGAAGGAATCAAAAGGTCAGCAATGAAAGGAAGTAACGAAAAGCAAAGAAGTTGATAGAAATCCTGCAGGTAGTGATGGGTTTTGTTACTTCTTCACCAATACCTTGTTTTTTTACCATTCTGCTCCCGAGATTATCAAAATGCAGAAAACAATTTCCATACAGTTTAGGAGAGCAAAGGATTTTTTTATCCAGAGGGAAACACCAAATGACCAGTAGAACTGTAGGTAGATTTTACTTGCATGTATCCAGGATTGCTCAGGTGTGTGATTGGAGGAGTGTAGGTTGCCATATCTCAGTGGGACTATGCCTGCATTTGTAGTGATGGAAAAAGGCCCATGGAAAATTCTGTGTGATTTAATGTGTCCACAATACTTCCAGGCATTGTAAAACCATGAAACAATTGCAGTGAGATTTTTACTCTGCAATGAGATTATTTTTTTTAATACCACCTTAGCTCAAATTTCATGTGATTAAAAAAAGCTTACTTAAAAGTTTGTTATTGATTAATTACATCAGTTGGTGTAAGAGAAATGCAATGGTACATATCTGACCTGAAATCTGAGTTGGTAATATGTGGTATTTACTTCTCTTCATTTGCATTGCCTCAGCAATAGCCACACCTTACTATAAAGCCCAAATTCTTCTGATCTTAGCCAGGCTGGATTATCACACTGCTCTGAATGATAACTATATAGGGCTTGGAATGAACACACATGTCAGCGATGCATTTTAGGAACAAATAAACACAGTGTGTAGCACATCCAGTACTCTTCAGTGCTCCTGTATAAATATAATACATCTCAGTGCACAAAAGTTGTTAAGCAAATGACTTCTGGCACTTAGCAAGGCAAGGGCTGTCAACTTTGTGGCAGTTTAAAAGCAGCCCTGATGATTTCCTAGACCTGATGAATCAAACAAGCTTCAATACGCCATAAAGTTCAGTGTTTAAAATTTGCATGTATTCATTTAATTTCTCTGTTAACTTGTTTATTAAATATTTGCTAAAGGCGTCTCACCTGTTGCAAGATGTCTAAAAATATTAACTGTGTCTTTAACAGTAGACCAGAATTAATTACTTGTTTGGGAATATTGTAAAGATGCACCAGGTAGTCTCAAATCCTATCCCAGATTTGACATTGTCCAAGGGGCTGCCTTTTGTTGGCTTAATGAGAAGTAACCTCGTCAAATGGGACTTTTTCCTTTCTGTTGCTTGTTCCACCCATTCATTATTATTCCAAGGAAGTGAGAAGATGTGCAGAGATGTCACAAGAAAATGAAAAGTACATAACTGCAGATGATGCAAGTAGGGAAATAGGGTCAGTCTGTGTGTAGCTATAGATCTCCTTCAAAAGTATGGAATTAAAAGCTGTCCCATATTGTTCTGGCCAGGAGCAGCAGAAGGTGCTCCTGGAGTATCATGACAGTAGCATTTTGCAACAGTGTTGGAAGGAACATGATTCTTCAATTTCCTCTCCTTTGTTGCAGTGTGCTGCTGAGTAACGTGCAGCATTAATTTATTATGTAGGTAATTTTCTTTTCTCTCCTTTCAGAAGAATTGTAACAGAGTATACACCAGAAGTATTTCTGCTTTCTGTCTAGGGTTGAGATGGAAAACAGCAATGATATAGTGCAGCTGTCCAGCCCAGGGCAGCAGCAAAAATCACTTCTATTGTGTGTAAATGAGACTTGGGTAATATGGGAACTGTTTTCTACATTGGAAGTAGCTCATATTTTCTGGAATGTGCATGCAAACATTCATTTTTCTAGACGGTGAACCCAGTTGACTTTGTAGTAAATCAGTAGCCTACTCAGTGTTGTATCTAGGTATGACTTTGGCCCTCTGCCTGAGTGGGAGGCCTGGAAGGCTTCACTTTATGTGTTCCCTGAGCATTGTGAGCTCCTGTTGTTTCTCTCATCTTTGTGAGACTGCACAAAGCTTTGTGAAATAATGTTGCCCTGCTCAGCAGCAAGCTTACAGGCTATTAAAAGTCAGTTCAAGTAAGGAATCAGTCTGCATCAGTCTCCTCTTCTCAAGTAACATGTTTTTTTTCATATCTGTTTAAAGAAAATGGATATTTTTCTTAGTTCTATTGAAATTCCAGGTGTTCTTCCTCATGTTAATGAGAACCAGAAAATTTTTCCTTGATATATACTTTTTTTTGCCACTGATTTTCCTGAGCATAGAAGGAGAATATTATCAGACCTAAAGGAATAATATAATTACTTTAAAAATGAATAATTAGATGTCTTATTTGGGGTTTTGTTTTCAGATTTTTTCTTTCCAAATAGATTGCAGTGTGAAGACAAGAACTCCAGATGTTAGGAACTTGACTTCTCAGTGCTCTGGGGAAATTAGGACAAGTGATCAGGAAACTGATGAAAATAAGGGCTCCTTGTAGCACTGTTATAGAAGATGAACTTGTCTGGTCACACATAATGTATTTAGTTGGGGAATAAAAGAAGTCTTTCCTAATTTTGAAAGTTCTCTGTCTTTAAATTTGGTGAATCTTTTTCCTAACGTAATTGGTGTGTACCTAGGCCTCTGTAAAAGATCACTTCAGTTATTTTTGTTCCCCTAACCACTTTCTGCATTTCTCCATCAAAAGGCCATATAAGTAAGCCTTTCCCCAATCTAGAGTGGCTGAAGGGCTGAGGTAGCAGATTGGTGTTCTTATAAATACCTTTGTTTATGCATGGATTTATGCTCATATGTGCTTCAAAATGAGATTAAAAAAAAAAAAGTTGTTCTTTCCTGTGTTCCTAGGGTCACATATCTCTTGTGTGGGTTTTCTGCTTGCCAGATGCATCTAGAGGATGCTGCTTTCTGCTGCCAGGGCAGCTGTGACAATATTTTGTATCTCAGGCAGACATGGATAAGTCCCTTCAGGGAGACAAACTGGTGCTCATCTAAGTAGGGGGATCCCAGAAAAGCTCCCACATACCCCCGTTGCTACATTTTTGAATGTAGTAGAGAAACTTTGTACAGGTGGAAGGAGGTGTAGGTTCTAGTTTAGAGGAAAACTGGTGTGGACAGCTCTGTAATTATGGGGTGGCTTATCAACTCTGATCACATGTCAAATTTCACTGTCCTCTTTAAGGGAGTTATTTGGGAAAGGTGGAGTAGCATGGGGGTGAAGAATAAGCTCCTCATGCCAAGGCACAGTTGGCAGCTGGCCACCTTTTTTAATGTTTTATTTCCTTCACGACCTATTGTTGTCTGCCCTGACCTCTATTTCAGCTCTTAGGCCCTGGCAACAAGAGATCAGATTAGGTTAAACTACTAATATTGTTTAAAAACCAGTAGACTGATAAGTAGAGCAGTCTTCAATGTAGCTTTCTAACAAGGTTTTCAACCAAAAACCAACATGAAACATGATCTTGAACAAAAGTACTTCATTGTTTCACTCCTTGCTGCTACCATAGCATAAAACTATCACTGGGTTTCAGATTTATCTTTCAAGGTTAAAAATCTCTGATTAGTGCTAAGCATCACTTGTTAATGTCAAGGATTTAGTACATTCTATCTTTATTTGTTGATTGCTGGAAATGAATATGTTCCTTTTTAAGAGGGTACCATAAATTACTAACTTGCTTGGAATACAAGTGTAATTCTTCATGAATTACAAATTCAAAATACATCCTCCCAAATGTACATCGGCAAATTCTGCTTTTCCAGTGCAGTTACAGGGTTCTGTTGCCTCACACAGCTGAGTAGCAGCTGCTGGTGATGCCCTGTATTTCTAGCAGCACTTTAGAAAAAGTTAGTCAGCAACTAATTGTAAATTAATTAAATCTTGAATGTACTTTCTTTTGCAGTTGAGGCTGCTGTGAAATTCCTTCACTGGTAGGCAGTGCCTTTTGATTGATTCACAATAGACTCAGCATCTGAAGTGATGGAAAGCCTGTTGCTGATTTCCCCCACTCATCATGGGGGATGAGACTCAGTGACCCTGACATTGCTGAGATGTAGGGTTGTGTAATGCAGCTAATTTTTTTTCAGTATCAAGGACAGGTCAGAACTAAATTAAGTCTGAATTCTGCGAAGTGATTACTCCCTGTGCTGGGTTTGTGTGGCCAGGTTTTGGTAGCCAGTGGCTATTGGAGTGGCTTCTTTGAGAACCACCAGAAGCTTCTGTTGTGTCTGACAGAGCCAATGCCAGCTGGCTTGGCTCACCACTGACCAAGGCCAAGCACATCAGTGGCAGCGGAAGCACCTCTGGGATAACATATTTACAGAAGGGAAAAAGTTACAGCACAACATCAGCCAGGAGAGAGGAATGAGAAGATGTGAGAGAAACAGCCCTGCAGACATCAGAAAAGGAAAGGGAGAAAGTGTTCCGAAAGTTTGTGGAGGATGTTTCCCATGGAAGGGAGCCCACAGTGAAGCAGAGGAGGAGTGTGAGGCGTCCTCCCCCTGAGGAGAAAGCAGTGACAGAGAGAATGGATGATGAAATGACTGAAACCCCCATTACCCATCCCCCGTGCTTCTGGAGGTAGAAAAATCAGGAATGAAGTTGAGCCCAGGAAAAAGAGGGCTTAAGGGGAAGGTGTTTTTTAAGATTTGGTACAATTTTGCATTATCCTACTCTGATGGTAATTAATTAAGCTAATTTCTCCAAGTCAAGTCTGTTTTGCCCATGACAGTAGTTGGTGAGTGAGCTCTTCTCCCTGCCTTTACCTCAGCCCATGGGGCTCTCATTAGATTTTCTCTCCCTTGCTCTGTTAAGGACAAGTGATGGAGTGGCTTTAGTGAGCACCTGGTGCACAGCCATGGCCAGCTCACTGCATTCCTTAAGAGATTGAACAGTGCCAGGTCTTGCCCCTGCAGGAGGCAGGCATGGGCAGGAGCACACCTGCTCCATCTTTTACTCCCTTGTTGGGTATCAGCACCTCCTGTTTTCTTGGTGGGGTGCTGCAGCTTCTTGGTGGTCATCACGAGAGTGTACTCAGCCAGTTCTGGTTGGGGGCTGAATTCGGGAAGCTTTCCCAACAATTTACAAAACCCACATGAGTATACAAAATATACCAATCAAAGAGCTAATCTATGCAACCTTATTAAGGAGTGGTGCACAGTCTAGGTACACTGGCATTCTCTGCTCTTCCACTTGGAATGCTCTGCTGTATCAGGAAATCTCCCTTCTGAGATCACGCTAAATGCGCTGGCTGTCAAAGTATGTTGTTGTAGACGATGAAATTGCAGGAGAATTTTATCTTGGGTTATGGAGAAATATGATCAGACACAGACTGTATCAGGCCACTGGCACAGGCACTTGAGGCCTGAAGAGATTTTCTGTGAAAAGCAGCACAATGCTTGCTGTTTCAGTCAAAAGCCATCCTCACACTGTCACGGCTGGTTGTGTGGTAGCTTGGCAGCTTCCCTGTGGCTGGTTTGCCTTGAGCTGTTAAACTGTTTAAAGGCTGTACAGTTCCTTATTGTTGGGAAAAACTTTTTCTATTATATTATTCTTCTTCATACTTTTTGTTTTCTTATTGTACACCTCTTGTTTTTATAGTTCTTTAATGGAGAGGTACTGTGTCTTCTAGTCTGTTTCCATGGAAACACCCAATTAGAAGAGTAATTTGAAGAGATTGAGACAAAGCTGCCAAAACTCCTAAAGGGAGAGAGAGAGGTGGAGGGAAAGGGGAGAAGATTTGGGCTGGCAAAATGCAAGCAACATTGCCTCTCCTCTGCCAGCTATTTCCTAACACTTGTCTGTAAATTCATATCTGACTGTACATCTTGCACCCATTTGGTTTAAGCTACATCTGTAATGAATTTTAAAACTATAATTGAGTCTGGTGCTCAGCATATGTGATGTTAATGCTTGGAATGTGAAAATTTTTTCTTGTTGCATTGCTTCTTTCATATGTTTTTTATCAGGCAGTGGCCAAGACTTGAGACCAAAAAGGGAGGAGAGAGGAATTACAGCATCTCTGCCTTGCCAATGTCTCATGTAAACACACATGTTGAAAAGACAGTTTTCTGTCCTTCCTTTGACACAGAACAGGGTAACCCAGGTATCAGTGATTCAGTGGTTCTCAAACCATTTATAAAGGAAAAAAAACCCAAAACAAAACATTCCACTGAGTTACTTTTCTGGTAGTCAGATGATTAACATATCTGCCCGTCTTGACTCAGTGGAGGCAGTTAGGAACTGATTCACGTGCGAACAGGAGAAAAGGAGGAAAAACTAATGAAGCAAAAATTGAGTACTACATGTGGCCTTTTCCATAGGTGAAAAATCTATTATTTGCATATATGAAAATATACCTCAAGAATGATCTCCATACCTAAAGGGACAACTTTGTTACTGCCTTTCACATAGGAAAGAGGATGAAAATTTAAATCTGTCATAGGTTGTTAGGCTTTGTTCATACCCACAGAAGTGTGTGCTATGGTGACAACTTGCAAACTACTTGAATTTTTTTTTTCCTCACAAAATAATGGAGCTTTCTCAGTATTTTTTTATGAAGTATTATCTACACTGACCCTAAGACTCTTTACTTTCCTTCCTGACTATAGGTCTGTCTTCCAAGACTCAAAACAACAAAGAAATCCCCACCAAATCTACTAAATGAACTGAAGACAATCAAAAAGTCCCCCTCTCCCTGAAAAAAAGCAATCTAAACGAACAAAAACCACACACACATAAAGCCCACCCTCAATTCCCTACGTTTATCAGAGAAGCTTTGGCACAGGAGCATGTTAGAAATCTGCTGTTCTTTGAGGAAGGCAATTGAAGAAGCCAGCCAGTATTCAGGGGTAGTTCCTACTCCCATAGTCAGCAGGATAACTCTGAGCCTCTTCGTTGACGGATTTCAGCCATGCCTTTGAGTGTTTTTCCATTTTCACTGCCTCTGCTGCCTTTTGTGCAGCCAAAGGAATAGGTTTGTGCTGGCCTTCCTTCCTCTTCTGTGACCTTGCCCTGTGTTTGTGTCATTACAGCAAAATGGGCACTAGGTTGCCTAAGAGCATCACCTTCCCATGGCATCGTGAGTAATTCTTTTAGGACCTTAGGACTTGGCAGAGCAACTACTGTAGTGCCTTCTTGGACATGTAATCACTCACTTTGCCACACTGTCAAACTGCAGCGTTCATTAATATTTTAGATCTGACAGATCTCCTAATTGATCAAGCTTCAGTGTTCTGGGCCTTCAGGAAATGCTCTGTGGGTTACTGAAACTTTCCAACTTTCATTACAAAAAGTAAAGGCAACATAGTTTAACATTTTAAATTCAGTTAGTTGAAATGGAAGTCTTATGGGAATCTCCTCTATCTTTTGCTAACCACGTGCATGTTACATTTAACCTCAGGGGAAGCAAGGACGCTCTAAGAGTTCATGCAACACACTATTGCAAGAAAGCAAATACTTTGTGTTGCTGGTTGAAGATTAGAATACAAAACCATCATTCAGGCTGAGTAACAGGTGATTTGTGATTTAGCTGTTGCTGCCTTTTTGCTGTAGAATAGAGGGGAGATGAGTCTCTTTCAGTTTAGGTTGTCATGCGTATTTTCCACAGAACAGAGTTTCTCAGCGTTATCTTGGTGGAATGAACAGTCTTAAAAAAAAAAAAAAACAAAACAAAACAAACAACCAGCCTAGGAAAGAAGGTTCCCCCAACAGTATGGTAGAATGGTATGGTAGTATGGTATTGTTGGAACCCCCCAAGAATATGGTAGAAACCACTTCTTCAAAGACATCTGCAAGAAACATGGAGTGAACTGACAAACTTAAACTCTTCTCTTAAAGGAGACTGACAGTATCATATTTAACACCACATGTTTATATAAATGTGGATATATATGCATATAGGACCTTATTAGCCAGCAGCTCAGATTAATCCTGAGTGCTTGAGCAGAGTGTTGACTAGTGTGTGTAGTTAATTAGATGTAAGCATCTAACGAACCCTGTCAGCAGTTGCTTCCTATTAAATCATTATCTGTTACAGGAACATGTTGATACAGTTTTCTTTCAATACTGCAGTTAGAATAGATGTTTGAAAACTACATTTGTTGAGTAGATTTCAGGTCTATGTTGCTAAATGCTACCTCCTTCGAGAGAAGTGGATGGTATTAAATTTGTTTTAGTTGCTTCTAATAATGGTTATAGCGATTGCCATTGGGGGTTTTGGCAAATGGTAGTATTTTTCCTAATGCATCAAAGTCTAGACAGAACATGGAGAGACTGAAATGCCTGAGCAAGTAACATCATCTTTTTAATATCCCTCCCTGTATTTAGTATGGACAGGCAATGTACCTTGGCATTAGAATTCCTTTTTAAAGGAATTACCTCGTAATACTTGCCTTTTTTAATGGCCTTCTTTAAATGCTTCTAGGTTTACAAGAAAAATATAATTTCCCATCTTGATTCTGCACCTGTAGTAAAGCAGGAGCTGTGAAATAGTTTCTTGTAGTTCACCCAGCCAAAATTAGCAAAAACATGCTTTCCACAGAAACAACCAACTAAATCACAAAACCCCAAAAATGCTTGTTATGACCAAGCCCTTCTATAAATGCTACTATTTTGCTTGTGTGATGTATCTTCTTCATACTAACTTTTCTGCTTGTAGATCTTTAAGTCTTTGCATATGTATGGCTTAAGCCATATCACATGAGCTGTCTGCTTCCTGCTTCTTCCTTTTTATCAGCAAGGGTTGTGCCAGTGTCAGTCTTCTAAGTTTGCTTTTTTCCTTCCTGGTATTCTGATTAACTACAGCTTTGCTAAGTTTTCTTGAGAGGGATTTTTTTAATAGTGTTTGTTACTGATGTTTTTGTAATGGAAAGTTCATGATCTAAAATTAATTGTTAGCTGATTTTATTTGGTAGCAGTGATTTTCTGCAACTTCCCAGGCAATTTTGGGAGACCCCCAAAAACTTGGTTGTGCTGTATTTATTAACTGCTTCTCTGTCTGTATGGCTCAGCATTCTTTTATGGTGTCTTTATTAGGAAATAATAAAGTGTTCTTTTTTATGAAATTAGTTTGGGGATTTGAGTTTTGTTGCCTTTTTTTTTTTTTGTAATAACATTGTACTTAAGCAAAAAGACTGCTTTATGCAATACTTGATTATAATGATTTTTAGTCATCACTCCTAAGGACAAGTGAGGAAAGTAGCAGGAGCCAGACTCTGAGTTTGAACTCTGAACTCTTTTTCAGCATTTGGTTTTAGGATTTGATCCCAGTGAATATTCATGTTGTCCTGCTTTCAACGCTGCCTTTCAAATACACCTTGTGCTGGCTTTCTTCTATTCCTGCTGACATGATTGAAATTATCTTTAGGCATTCTCTAAATCCAGATTGGTATGAGTAAATAAATTGAGACTTGCAGGACAGGAGTCTTAAGCTTGCTGTTAGCCATTTTTACTCCATATACACACCAAATTATCTCTAGGATGATCTTACCTACATGCCCTCTGTTTGCTTAACTCTGAAAAAATGAAGAAATAGCAAAATATGTGCAAGTAATCAGCAAATCTACAACAGATCCTTTCAGTGGCAGATCCTACAAATATACAATAACCAGAATTATAGTAGTGAGAAACATGAAGTTTAAAATAGCCTAGAATGGCTTTTTGAAGGGCAGTTTGTAGTTTGTCAGTTGTTGAAATCTATTCTTTGTCCTCAAAGCATTTCTGCAGGTGCTGGAAGACACATTGAGCTTATCTGATGAGTGGCAGTTGTTATTTAAAAAAGTCACGTGTTACAAAAGCAGGCGCCACTAAACAAGGAGATCTGACAGTTCCATCTGTAATGTTTTTGCTGGCAAAGTAAATGAGATACTGTTCCAAAGTCTGTACAAAGCATGCTGCAAACCTCTAACACTGGAAAGAACTTAAGAGTTTAATGTGTTCTGGCTTCACGTTACATAAACAGGGGTCCCTATGGTCCTATATTGATTGGGCTTGTGTTCCACCACTGTTTTTGTGGGTATATGCTAGCCTATAAAATCACATTTTTGTTTTTGCCTGCCAACTCCCTTCTATTGCTTTGTCTATTAGGCTACAGCGGTAAGTGCTGCAGCTGGTGTGCTCAGGGATCCAATGCAGAACAGTCAAACCACTAAATTTTAGGCTGATAAGCCTGAGATAAACCTTTGCAATTTGATAGTACAATTAAAAGTATGTCATGAATTGTCAGAACCGCTTTATGCTGATTGGAAGAGGATGGTGTATCCCCTGGTATCAGCACAGGCTAACATCACAAGCACTACTTTGCAGTGAAAAATACTTTGCAGCACATCTCTAGCAGTCACAGTCTCATAAAATGACTACTCCAGAGAGTAGTTGGATGGGGAGAAGACCTGAAGTGAAACATTCTGTTTAGTATACTCCATTTTTTTTTTCACCTGTTCCTTCTCTCACCATACAACTTTTGGGTTTTGGTAAGCCTTTCTGTCATCCTTGCATGTGAGTGTGGAACATGAAGTTTTGGTGAAATTGGGAAGCCTTTCTAGCTTTTTTTGACAGGTTGTCATTTGACTTGCAGAGGAAGTTATAAGGAATCTAAATTTTTTCCTTAGCAGGCAGCAGTTAAATGGACTTAATAGTCTTTGTACAAAGGACTTCCACCGCCAATTCCAACAGTTGTGTGCTGTGTTTAGACTTCAATAAAATACTGACATAAAGTAAAGATGTCTGGTACCTGTGTGGTGGGTGAAGGACTCTGCAAACTGACATCCTTAGACTCGGGATTTGGTCCATGCAGCCACCTCCTGCTTCCTGTCACATCCATCTCTACATCCACGTGTACATCTTCTCTCTGATGAGAACTGACTTTTTAGAAGGGCCTGTTGTGTTAAGACAAGGGGTAGTGGTTTCAGACTAAAAGTGGGTAGCTTTAGACTAGATAGAAGGAAGAAATTGTTTACTATGGGGGTGGTGAAACACTGTCATAGGTTTCCCAAAGAGGTGGTGGATGCCCCGTCCCTGGAAACATTAATGGTCAGGTTTGATGAGTTCTGGAGAATAACTCGGTGTTAAATTTTAAAACCAAAGTATTTTATAATTTTGTTATCATCCTGATAGATCACTATATTATCACAATATCTATTATTCTAACTTGTTAAAATGTATTGTGTAGTATTCTAGAATAACTTGGAATATATTACATTACTATTTTTTCTTTAACAATATTTGGGGTTTTTTTTCTGTTCGTTGTTTGTTAGTTTTGCTAGCTGGGTCAAAGTCTATTTTTAGTTGAGTAAATGCATAACAGAACACCTTCTATAATTTTATTATAATCTGAAGAAAATTTAGGAACTCCTCATGAATATTGAATGAGGTATTTTTATCTCAAAAAATTCTACCAATATCTTGCAGGTTAAGAGTACTGCAATGGAAAGAAATGAGTTGTGAAGGAAATACTAGAATACTAGCTTATTCTTTTTTTCCTCCTCTGCCCACCCCCTCCCCCCAAGAATGGTAGAAGAGGCACATCCACCACCCTTAGCCCCAAAAAATGGGGTGGAATACAGTGTGGAGCTCAAAGGACAGTGAGACTGAGGTTGGGTGACAGCTGTACTCAATTTAGGATGAATCTTCTCTTCCCTAGCATTTGATTTAGAGACTACTTTGGATCACAAGGACCTGAGCCATCAAATTTGAGCAGTGTGAGTTGAAGCAAGCCACTTCTTTTCATAGTATATTTGGGTTTCTCATTGGGCATTTAATCTGTATGGCTTTGCTGAATGGAATATGAAGGGTTTAGCACAATTGGTAGCCATGTGCAAAACAGACCGTAACTAAATAATGGAATTATCTCTAAGTAACAGATCCACTTTTCTGATAAGGCTTGTAATTGTGGTGATGACTTTTACCACTAAGCATAGTGAGAAGGTTACTCTTGGGAAGTGAAGGAGCTGCTCCTAGCAGCACTTTGCAGCCCTGCTCCTACATTGGCTCAATTAGTTGCAGAATTGCGGAGATCGTGAAAAGTTGTCTAAGGGTGGGCATCATCCCTTAGGGTGGTTCTCCCTTTACTATTGTGCAAGTGGAACAATTTCCTCTTTTGAATTAACACAATGAAAATTTCCTACTTACCTGTGTGCCTCTGACCCGCTGAAAATACAAAAGACAAGCACAGCACATAACCATTGTATCTGCTAGTGTGGTGGGTGAGACAGAGAACCGAAATTCTTTGATGCTGCAGACAAGAGGCACAGCTGTAAACTGAAAATCTGCACAGCCACTACTGCCATGCACCCAGAAGGTTCTAGGTGTAATGTAACCAGGCAAAAAGACTTCCAGGAAAGCGTCTTCATTTCTGGAATAATACTTCTGCCCTGGCTTGTAAATTAGCTTTGTTACACAGGTGTTCTCCATGGGGACTACATGATCTGGAGCTGGGCTTTTGTATGTTGGACCTACCTCAGAGCTGCCAAGCAGGGCAGCATCTGGGTTTTGGAGCCACGGGAATAAACTACTCAGTGTCTCAGACCCTCCTTCAGGGGCATAAAGTTATGATTATTATGGCAAGTAAATGTTCCAGATCTAGGTCACTGTTCTCATTTCTCTTCAGAATATTTATCAGAATAATTAATCATTTAAGCGGTCAAAACTGACGGTAGTTATTTGATGTAGGAAATCGCACAAGGAAAGAAAAACTGGCAAGAGGTTATGGGAATACTGAAGTGGCCTTCTGCATTGTTGGAAGTGACAATTTTGTTCATTGTTTCCCTTGGATCTTCTCATTAGTCAGCTGGATAGCTTTGTGCCTGCCGTGTTTCACAGAGGTTGGGACACGGGGCCGCGCGATGATCACACAATTGTGCACGGAGCTTCGGCTCCTGTAGTCTTGCCAGAGAACAAAAAGGCCATTGTTTCCAGCATAATACTAAAGCAGGAAAAAAATCACAAAGGTCTTTCCTCTAGATAGAAGGCTGACTTAGCAGAAGGCAGGAGAGAGCTAGCAAGGAGTTTATCTGCTGGAAATGGCTTCTACAGTTTGCATTTTTGTTTCATCTTGTTTTACTGATGGCTGGAGAAGATACTTCATGCTAAAACTGCAAAACCAATTGGGGTAGATACCTGACTGGAAGCTGATGGTATGAATAATCTAGCACTGGAAACTGTTTCGGTTTTTTCAGGCTGTGTTACAGTTCAGATTTTAGAACCATTAAATCCTAGTGGAGGAGCAACTGTGCCTTTGTATGTGTACATTCCTCTGGCAGGCTGAGAGCCCTTTAGTCACTTGTTAGGAACAGAATACATCATTAGAAAATACTTACTGACTTGCCAAAGTAGACTAAATAGTACACATTAGTCCTTTCTGGGAGGCAGGTTCTGCTTAAGTAAATTAAGTTATGAAGCCCTCTCTTGGAAAATCCACTCTTGAAAGGTATTGATGGAACAAAATACCTCAAATGTCAAATCTAGTTTAATTGGGTCGGCACAACTCAGAAAAGGAGCAGCCAGACACCCAGACACCTTTTTTTTTTTTTTTTTAATTCCACTTCATATCAGACTTAGCATATCCTCCCTTACCTCATCTCTCTTCAAAGAGGCTCTGTAGCAGGCTTGAGCAGTGCTATGTATGGAGAGAGGTTGTTTGTGTTGTGGTGACTTCTGGGATCACCTCCAGGTACTGAGATTGCAGCTTCACTATTGATCTACATGTTGGAGGAAGCATTTACAGAAACTACCTTCTTACATCTGACCTCCTACCATTGCCAGTTTGGACTCTTACTGTGCCTTATTCTGCTATCAGTAGCATTGCCTGGTGTTGAGCCAGAGCTTGTACTAGCAGAATGTAAATCTGTATTACTCTTAATATACATATTGATAGGTACTTGCACACACATATATAATATATGATATAAATGATGAAATAATTCTTCTGTAGTTTCTTGTGCAAACACTTGTATTATTTGCATATTGACACTTCCCCTCCTAGATGAAATCACTTGTGGCTTTAATCAGGTAATACAATCTTCAGCAGAGCCTGTATTTAAAAGCTGTTAGGAGTCTGCCTTCTGGCCCAAACTAGATTTTATTGAATGGTTTGCACTAGCTTGGTAAGAGGTGTCTTGTTCCTAGAGAAGCACTGAAGAGGCAAATGAAGGGGGCTGTGGCTGGCTTATGCCCAGAGTGCCAGAGAGTCCTAGTCAGTCACTCTTGGGTTGTGATAAGCCAAGTGATGAAGGATATACCTATTGGTTCTGTTTTCTGGGAGTAGAATTCATGAGGTATTGATGAACTTCCCTTCAAAAGCAGGAGGCCAAATTGTCTGATATCTTCATATGTCAGCTGTTGCTTTGCTGGACTGCTGGAGATGCAGATAAATAGAAAGTTCTGACTCACTTCCCTGCTTAGCTTAAGAGTGGCTGGTCCGTGCCATCGGCCCTGCTGACTGCTCAAGAGAAGCAGAGTCACTTTGTGGTTAGAAATCTTGGCAGTTTCCCTATAGACTGGAGGAGACAACAGGACAGTGTTCCCCTTGTCTGGGGAGTCTGGGCAACCCTTCAGTGATGCTGAATTCCTGTTTGAAACAGGAATGTGAATTTAGGTGACTTAATTTGACCTTGTCCTGGTTTCAGTTGAGGTTGAGTTCATTTTTTCTTAGTAGCTGGTACAGTGTTGTGTTTCAGATTTAGAATGAGAAAAACATTGATCACACTGGTCTTATCAGTGATAAGATCAATGTTATCACTAATGTTGCTGATGTTTCAGTTATTGCTGAGCAGTTCTTACTCTAAGTCAAGGACTTCTCAGTGTCTCAGGCTCTGCCCGTGAGCAGGTGTACAAAAAGCTGTGAGAGAGCAAGGCCAGGACAGCTGACCCAAACTGGCTGAAGAGATATTCCATACCACAGAACATTAGGCCCAGTATATAAACTGAGAGGTTGGCCAGGATGGATCAAGGTTTTCCAATGTTAATTTCTAATCTGGTCCAGAAACACCTTTTGGTATGGACTGTGCAATGGGAGCATGAGGCCAGTCATGCAGCATGTGTATGTGCTCCTGAAGGGGTTGGTGGGAAAAATGATGCATCAAACAGCAGGTCCCTTTGCTGTGCTATGGAAGTGGCTGCTGTTTTGGCAAAAACACAGGAAGGGACTGAGACTTGATAGGGCAGTCACAGGCACACATGAATTCAACTCCGGCACAGATAAGCATTGTCATTTCCATGAGAGATCCAGATGTCTGGAAGAGATGCACAGAGAGGAGAGAATGGTCCTCAGGACACAGTCCAAAAAACCCAACCTAGTCAGTCTAAGAGCAGTGAACCAGCAGTCAAATATCACTGCTATCTGTTTCCAAGTTTTCAAAGTTGTTTTTCTTTTCTTTTAACTTTCACTTTTTGATCCTTTACTTCTCAAGCCACAGTTAAATTTCATTTCAAGGATAGCAAAGTTTGGTGACTCATGAGAGGTTATCCTACCTGCTGAAACCCAGATGTGACAAGCAGTTGCAGCCTTGTTTGAGTAAGAGAAAAAAGTTGTTATAACACAAGCAAACACTTTCTACACTTCATAGTAATTCTGAAAGAGTATCTCCTACAGCTGAGTTTCTTGGGAGGGGCTTTGTTGGTGATTTTATTTGTTTTGATTTGGTTTTTTGACAACTGACCAGTCTGAGCAGTAGTTGGAAAGAATAGTTGTTTGGATCATTTTACACTGCTTTATGGCAAAGATTTTACTTCCAACTGTCTTAGAAATGACAAGGGCAAGATGCTGATATTTTGTCCTGCCAAGTTCTTTTAGTTTGGATGTGAACTAATGAACCTTGTCTCTAGGCTGAACTGGCCTTGTGTTTTCTTTGTTAGTGGTTTTCAGAAAGACCATTAACATTTCATGATTGAATGGACTGCACATGGATGCTGATCTTCTTTCCCCTCTTCTGACCATATCATGCTCCTCATCAGCAATTTAATAAGGTTATGCTGTGGTTTAGCTGACTGCAGAAGGCACCTGTTTTTCTGCTTTGTGTGCATTAATGTAAAAGTTAATCTGTTTTCACTTGAACTGTGATGTAGTCATGGGTAGGTAAGGGGTGGTATTTTGTTCCTCTTAAGCTAGTAGTAGCTCCAGGTATTTTTAGTTTTCCAGTTTTTAGTATTTTCAAGTGATCCTGTAAATTTCGACCATGTGGAAACAAAGAGATCATACTTGATCGGAGAGTTCGTGGCTTGTAAAATGATAACCAAAGCAAGCCAATGAAGTTGATGAGCTTCTAGATTTGAAGTTTCCTTTTTAGCACACTTTGAGTGTTACTGTGGAACTCTTTACTCCAGTTTTGGGTTGGTTCCTATTATGTTGCAAGAAACCATAGTGTTTTCTTTCTGCTTTTGACACAGTAACTGTTTTGACAAGTGATGGTGTGATTAAAGGCCCTATAGTGACACAGTAATGACTGAAGCCCTCTGGGTTTTCTGTCTGCCTATAACAGACGTATTTATCAGATATTTATCAGAGCAATTTTCAATAGCTCAGCAGGCAGTTGTTCTGCAATGCGAAAGTGAAGCAACTGTTTGAACAAAACCCTGCTGTCATTTGGCAGCGCCGCAGTGAGCAAAACCTGCAGCTATGTGAAACACCACTAATGTTCGGAATGCTGCTGGCAAACTGCTCCTTTTATTTTGGATGGCACATCCCCAAGTGTCTGTAGCGGCAGCAGATGTAGCAAGAATTCACATACACACACTTCTGCCTTAAAGCACTTTCTCTCTTTTCGTAGAGGGACAGTTTAGGATAGGAGCTCCTTGGTTTTATGCCTCTTTTCATCCTATCATATTCCCTTCCTAGCCCTGTTTATAGTTCCCTATTCTTTTGCGTGCGCATGACAAGCACTGAGATATCTGCATTGATTAATCTTAATCAAATACTGTTGTTTTTATTTGGGGGCCAGGTTTGTTATTTCTTAATGTTTTCCCAGAATCTCTACTTTCTTGGAAAGTTTTAAGAGCATTTAGTGACCTGTGATAGGAGTGGTTCTGTAAAATGCTGACTGCAATTTTATATTCCTTTTTCTTTATTTAATTTCTTTGGTTTGTTAGAGTTTTGAAAGTCATGCAACAGCACTGAACGTTTACAAGTGTAAGAACTGAAATCCTATATTTATCTTTGTCCTGAGTCTCTTCCAACTCAGAATACTCTGTGAAAGAAGAAACAGTTCTGTGAAATCAGAAAATGAAATGTTATTGGGGAAAAAAAGAATAATAATAAAAAAGCTTTTTTAGTTTCTAGCGTTATTTCATAAGCTGTAAACACTAAAGACCCAAAGTCTGTTAAGGTTACTTAAATGTGGTAGTACTGGGTGTTTTTGTCTCTCTTTGCACTGGAAAGGAGCTGCAGTCAGGGGACTGAGTACAAACTTCAGTCTGGTATCCAGTCCTAATCTGAAACTTGGATTAGGAACAGAAGATCCCCATTTCTCCAAAGTTATTTTACAGGATCTGTGTCTCAGTCAGGCTCTGGTTTCCACCTTAACCATTTAAGCTTGTGATTTTCACATCTTTGTGACCCTTAAGTCAAAATTAGGCATTTCTGGCTGCTTCCTTTCTGTTGTAATGCAGGTCAGAAAGCAACAAAATTCTGGGAGTGGCAAGCCTGTGAAGGTAAATGCTGCCAAGTTCCTCGCAGCCTTGGTTTGCACTGCATATGTACACTGGTGATTGAGATAAGTACAAGCTGTCCTGGGATGCTTGCAGGAGAGGAGGGAGTTGCTGCTTGGAGCATGTAACACTCTAATGGCAAGATTCTTTTTTCATTACCTTTTGCATTAAAAGTTCTGCTCTAGAAGGAAAGGAAAACAAACATAATCATAAATCTGTGTTATAGGAAAGGAACAACGCAATCTGATTTTCAATAACCATGTGTTGAAGATCATGGAAAGCAATTGTATGTAAAAATCCTTCACTAGGCACTGCTCTGAAGTTGTATTTAATCCATTTTCTTGACAGTTCATGGAAACCTAGAATGCATCTTTGCATGACACTGATTTAACTGCATAGCTTCGCTCAAGCTCGGATTTTCTCATTGTTTTGATCCATAAAGTGAAGTCACTGTAATCCAGCTAAGTAATGTAAATTGCCTATTTCTCATCTGTGGCATACCCAAATGGTGTTCATCTTTTCAATCTAGAGTATCACAATATGTTGTGTAAAGCAGCATTCTTCTCCAAATTCTTTACCAGTCTTCCACCATTCATAACCTTACTCCTTTTCATAATCATATAGCTTCATTTTCACATTCCCAGTTATTCTTCCCCCTCTTCCTTCATTGTTTCTTGGCTAAAATAAGAGGATGAATTCTCTAGGCCAAAGTCTGTGTTAATCTACTGCACTAAAAGGTACCATAAAGTAAAATAAATACCTGAAGGGTAGGTATGGATGGATGATTTATGGGACAAAGGGGACTTCAAAAAAGGAATGTGTTTAATTGCTTGCTTGGGTTTTAGTGGGATCAGAACAAGTTGAGAGCTCTTCTGAATAAAATGTGTGATCTTAATAAGATATATCTTGACTTCTAAGTAGCTAGGAATTTTTTGTTTCTTTGTTTGAGAGGCTGAAACTACTGGAAATAATTATTTGTGACTTTAGAAAGATCTGGTCCTCTGAAAAGATGTGAAAGTTGCTTGGCTGAACTTATAGCATAGCAAGGACTACTGCCAGCTCACTGGCAAATGAACAGGTCTTCCAACAGCCAAGATCTACAGCTTTAACTTGAGTAGCAGAAACTGGTGCTCAGATAGATTAGCAATGCTTTGCATAGCCTTATCTTTCATCAGTCCAGGAGAGACTCGTTGCCATATTAACAAATTCTTTTAGGACACTGTTTTGTTATTTAATCCAAGCTTGGCAGAGCATCAGACAAAAATAATTCTTCTGTTCTCCCTAAGCTATTGTTCTTTCCTTCTAATCTTCTGTAAAGTCTGTTACAGGATCCTGCTTCTCTTCTGCAACTTCTCTCAATAGTTTCTAAGAAAAATTTTCAACATCCCAAAATAAAAGCAAAGCACCCTGACCCCTAGCCTGCCATGTCTTTTAATTTTGTGGGCATGGCATGCTGTTCCCATGCTGCATTCTCTAAGATGCTGTCACCTCTGAATATGCCTGCAGTATATTCATCTGCTTTACTGGATGTCTGGTCTTAGACAGCACATAGGAGTGGGTGTTTTGTGTGGCTGTAACTTGCACCCGTGTGCAGATTTATGTAGAAAAGCCACATGTAGTTTCTCACTGCAATGTCCCTCTGCTAGTGGTGCTGGATGTGCCCTTTCCATTCCTGGATCCTCACAGGGTCTTTTCCCCACCTCAGGTCTAGAGACATCTTGGCATTCAGAACTACTGCAGCTCCTCCCCTCGTGTGAACTAATAGAAAAGAATGTGAGATGACCCTCAGAGGCAGGAAAACATTTTAACTAACAACACAAAGCTGTTTTCAGATGAGGAATAACTTCTCTCCATGGAAAGAGCATTCCTCAGTAACCTCATATAAAACCTTGTTAAGCTCTTTAAAAGGCTCAAGCCTGTGAGATGCCTGATGCCTACATTGATGTGGAAGTCATGGCAGGTGTTGCTTGCTTGCAGGAGACAATAAGGATCTGAGGAGATGAGGGAATTAGACACTGGTGTATTTATTAAGTCAGTTAACAATGTTTGTGTGACTTTTGCATGCTAAATGCATATTTTAAGCAAAGCAGAAAATTATCTTATTATCTTTAATTAGATATATTATTAGATATTTGATTATCTTTAATTAGAAATCTGGTACACAAGGGAGGGAAGGTTCTTCCACTGAGTAGCAGCAAGATGTGCTGTAACATACCATAGAAGCCTGGTAGTTAAATCTCCCAGATAGGGAAAGGGACAGCTGAGGCCACAGAAGCAGTTGGTGACTTGTTACAGACCCTGTATTTTCCTGTGAGTGCAGAAATATGGTCATATCTTCTTCAAAGCTGTACAAAGAGCTTGCAAACTTCTGTTAGCTAAATGTGCAGTAAATAGGTTTATCAACGTAGTGTATTTTAAGTGTCACCTACCAGCAGGTAGGATGACAATAAAGGAATGAATAAAAAATATTTGTGGTGGAAGAGATGAACTTAATGTGGTGTTAGGTGAGCGTAAGAACACTTGCCTATAAGATAGTCACGAGTGAGAAAAGAAAGTAGGACTATACCTAAAACTGATCTTTAATGCTTGACTCTTTCCCCAGCATTTTGGACACTGCTGGTGAGAAGTATGCATTGCTCTGCCTTCCCTCTGGCTTCACAAAGCATGTCATGCATCTGCTCCTACATCTGAAGGTCTCCAGCTTGCTTGAGTTCTCTGGGAAGTTTGGGCTAGTGTTTATGCTTGGCCCAGGTCTTCCTATAATGTTTCAGAGGTGTGGGGCTTTTTTATTTTTAATTTTAATATTTTTTCTAAATTCTGTTTTTCTGTCAGTCACTATTTTCATGGAGGTCTGGTGGTTGCCACAGTCCATCTGTTTATAGCAGGCAGTGGCTTAAGCTGCTTGCACAGTGTTTCCATTGCACTCTCCTCATCTGCCATGCACAGACTGACAGAGGTAATGAATTCAAAATCTTCTGTATAATCCAGTCTCACACTGCTTGAGTCCACGCCCTTTAAAAATGCTGTGTATTCTGTTTTCCTCTCTTCCCACTAAAAATCCCGCAGAGATTTTTTTAAACTGTGCAAACATGTATGTTTAAAAGAAATTCTACATGCACACACATGGTATATGTTAATTGCCTATGCTATGAAATTTCATCAAAAAGACTTGTCAGTGATATACTGTGGAACTGGAGATGAGAGAGAGCAGATGCTTCACACTGAAATGACATTTGCCTTCTGGATGGGCTTAACAATGCAAGACTTGGATGCAAAATTATGGTACTTGATCCTAGGGCTTAACTCAAAGGCATGGATGAAGATAAAGCTGAGCATCTTGATTCCAGAGAGAATGTCTGGAGAGACATGTCAGCAAGCTGGACCAGGTTCTAGTTTTTCCATTCCCTTTAATCACTTGAAGTTTCACGAGGCATGATAGTGCACTTAAATAGCCTAATATTTTCAAAGATAGACGTCAAAGGCACTATTCTGGCTGTTCTGAAACTGAGCATCTTTCTGATCAGAGTTTTTTCTTTGAAAATGCTGACTCGTTGGAATCAAAGCCTTTAATAGGTATGCATGTGTCTGGGGAAGCAGAAGTTCAGCAGAGCATCTGTTTTTGAAATGGCCAGAAGTTCAGTTACTAAGGTTTGTCTGAGACATGGGAAACATGAACCCAAATCTAGTCTCTCCTGGAGTAAGGCTAGTCTCAGTTTTCAGGAAAACTTCTTCAAAGAGATGTATTTTTTCTCCCAGTGTGAAGAATATTCTGCTGATTAAACAAGTTTTCTGTGCCTACTCAGTGTCCACACCAGAAGGAGCAGCTTGCATGAAAGACACCTCTAAGTGCCTCAGCAGGGGCATGTTGTGTGTGTTTGACATTCAGAGGGTTTGTAGAGGGGCTGCAGACATGCAGCCACAGTGCAGCTGAGCCATCCTGCTCTCTGGTGCCCAGGACTGCACAGTAAAGCTGAGCCTCAAGATGTTTCAGTGCCACCGTGAGCTTTGGTGACGCCCACACCCATTTTACAGATCAAAACAATGGTTGCTGACTGCCGAAAGGTGAGACTCTCCAGGGACAGCTGTCTTCCTTGCAGCTTCCTTCTGCTGTTTCACAGTCCCCAGAACACCAAAGACAAGCACATTTCATGTGCCCCTGCTGCTGGAGGCACAGCCCTCTTAACGAAGACCTGCAAAGAAGGTGTTCTTTGCACTTTGCAGCAGTGTTTGCTAATAGCATAAATTCTGAAACTAATGTTGTTTGTGCGTGGTAGAAGTATTTCTGTAGAAACATCCACTACAAATAATAATCAAAGTTAATAGCTTTTGATCCCATCAAGAAGCTCTCAAGCAGAGTAAGTATATGAGGGGTTAGATTAGAAAATTTAATTTAATGCTGAAGTGGAATGGCTTTGCATTCTAACCAGGAAATTCATAAGCTCGCTCTACTCCCTGCAGGCATGGTCTGTCAATTTTTGAAGATTAAAAACTCAAGCATTATTAAATCAGTTTATTCTCAGGAAGAACTCTCATACTTGACATCACTTACAGGTCTCCCAAGCAATGTTCCATGGCAAATGAAACAGAGAGCAGAAATTCTGCATATGCAGCATTCTGCTTGTGGAGAAAAAGCAAGCTTCAGTTGGGAATCTGGACAGTCAGGATTCCTGTCTTCCATACTCCAATGATTTTGAGGGATGACTGTGAAGCCTTTGTCTGGTTTAACCCCAGACAGGAGCTGGGTACCACACGGCTCCTCACAACACTCCCCCTCCTCCATGGTGGATTGGGGAAGAGAATTAGAAAAAGATAAACCCTGTGAGTTAAGAACAGTTTAATAATGGCGGGGGGGGGGGAAGGTAATAAAACCAAAGAAAGACAAGTAATGCAGAATACCATTGCTCACTACCCACTGACAGATTCCTATCCCACAGCAGGCCAAATTCCTCCGGTTTATACACTGGGCATGATGTTCTATGAATATCCCTTTGGCCAGCTCAGTTCAGCTGTCCTGGCCATGCTCCCTCCTGGCTTCTTGTGCAGCTGCTCACTGGCAGAGCCTGAGATCCTGAGAAGTCCTTGAATTAGGGTAAGGAGTACTCAGCAACAGCTGAAACTTTGTTGTTGATGTCTTGCACGAGGGGTTTCCAGTTGTCTTGGTTGTTTTCCCCCGAGCCTAAAGACTTTGACTCCTTTTATCAGAAGGCTTAAAATACTTTTATTATGTTTGGCTCCATGTTCCAGGCCCGAGGCTTAATGCCTCGTATCGTGCAGCCTGATACAATGCTCTGCTTCATGCAGAATTGCTTCTCTGTCTGTCTGTCTGGTACTGAAGTGGGGTAGCTGATAATCAAGCAGCTTCTTCTCCCATGTTATGGGAACAGAACAGAAAACACGAGCTGTGTCCTTGAGCACAGGACACAGCTTAGATTGTTTATGGAATCTCTACTGGTACGAAAAATTATCTTTTCCCTTGGAAAGAAGAACCTAGCAGGCATGCTGCTAGGGAACTCAGAAAACCCAAAATCATAATCGCCACATAACATCAGTGTGTTATCAGCATTATTCTCATCCTTAATCCAAAACATGTCATTTTATCAGTTACCTGGAAGAAAATGAGCTCTGTCCCAGAGGAAGCTAGGACAAGCTGTCCACCTCTCTGTGGTAAGCTTGACAGAAAATCCTAACTCTTGCACTTCTGGCAAAGCAGCTCCAAGCAGCTCTAGGTGTAAATATTTCCCTGAACTGTGGCATCACTGAGAGTGAGAGGTGCTTCCTGGTACAGCAACATGAAGTCCTGAACTTGTGCCACATGGACTTGTACTTCAAGGAAACAAGCCTCTGAGGATAAAGGCTGGGAAGTGTTTTCATAAAGAAGGTTTTTAATTAACTTTTTTTTAAATTATTTTTTCACACTATAAAACGCATTTCAGAAGTGAGATTATTGGTTACAATATGAATCAGCAGGTTAACAGCTGCACAAATTTCAACTAGCAGCCAATTACCACTAGTATCCCTCGGGCACTGATACTGGGCCAACACTGTTTAAAATCCAAATTAATAATGCAGGTGGATGGTATAGAGTGTGTTCTCAGCAAGTTTATGGATAATACCAGACTAAATGGAATGACTGATCTACTTGATGGCAGGGGGAATATCAACTGGCTGGAAAAAATGGCCTGAGGCTGGGCTGTATTAGTAAAAGTGTGGTCAACAAACTGAGGGAAGTCATCTTTCTGTTTGGCACCTGTGAAGCCACACCTGCTCTACTGTGTTTGGTTTGAGCTCCCCAGAGCATGAAGGATATTGGCCTAAAGAAGTCAGTCAAATGAAATATCATTAAAGAAGGTTGAGGACTCAAGCACTTCCCTGTAACCAAAGGCTGAGAGCACAGGGCTTGTTTTGCTTGCAGAACAGTCCGGGGGAGATCGTATTGCTGCCTAGAGCTACTTTAATGGAAGGGTTAACCTCAGTTTGTGCCTTTGAACTGGCTGTTTGATGAGCATGCTGGGCCCTGCTGCTGTTTCCTCAGCAGCAGAAGTTAAGTCCTGCTGCCACACTTTCCATCACTATTTCCAATACCTGTGTAGCACTGGCTACACCAGAAGTACTTTGAGCTCTACCAAAAGGTGCATTCAGTGCAGTCATAAAAGTAGCTGCAGTTTAACATCATCTGATATTTTCACACAATTCAGATGGAAGTTTACAGATTCAGTTGATGGTCTAGATAATTCCTAGTAAGCTTTCAGCTCTTTGAAGTTAAGTGAAAAAAAGTTCTACTCTTGTGTATTTGTGGCATGAAAGGATAGCTCTAATGTAAGATCTTGATTGTATACAGAAGAAGTCCTCTGAAATAAAAATTTCAGAAAACACTGAAATAAGTTGTAATTGATCAGTCCTTGTTCAGGTTAGGTTAGATTTAGTGGATAGAGGAAAATAATTGGGCTATTTACATACAGCTTTCATTCTTGCAGCTCAGCTTGCTGAAGCCAGCAAATTTGCTGGGACGCCAAGTCATTAACCATTTGTTAATGAAGGGGGAATAGAAAGTCTTATCCAGCAATACATTGAGTGTACAGTGACCATTTAGGAAGAATCTGAGATCCTTCATTGCTTCACAGAAGGGATTTGGCATCTCATGGCTTGTGCTGTTGAATGAGCTCAGCGGCCATGAAATTGCGGGCTTTGAATCTCTGGGAGCAATAGTATGACCCAAGTACTTGTATATCAGGCTGTACAAAATTACAGAGAGAAAGCTCCTGGCTAAAATTTAATCCAAAAACTAGCATGTCTCTGCTGTCATTCAGATCAGTAAATTTCTTTGTGAAATACTTTTTTAGTTCCTGTCACCAATAGCTTATGTGCTTTGATTCTGATCAGTATTTATGGCAGTAACTGAGTGGGTTGCAGGACAGAGGGAGGGGCTTGAGATTTTTAGTTGGAGGGGTTGTGTTTGTTTGGTTTGGGTTTGTGGTGGGCTGGGGTGAGGGTTTTTTAGATTTTAATGAAGGAGACCGGGGGTGAGAAACAACATATAAATACAAATATTTGGAGGACCTTCAAGCAGGACAGTTTTTTATCCAGACCTTGGTAAAACTGCAGAAACTTGTAGATAAGACTTGAATGTTAAAGGAGCAGCTGGAGTAGGCCTGGAAACAGTATTAGTAGCAGACTTATCATTCAGTTCCCAAGAAAGAATCTTGCTATCTAAGGCTCTCCAAACAACACACAACTCTGAGCTTCTTTTTCAGTCACAGTGATAGCACTGAGTGTTATTAACCCTGCCAAGTAAATTGGTTACATGTACTCAGTTAAGCAGTCGTTGCTTTGGGTAGGAACAAGACCAGGGCAAGATACTTGGAGGCAGGTCTGGACTTCCTCTTCCAGATGAGGAAGAGGAGTGTGAAGAGCCATGTGGATAGTGTCATTTCTAATATCTTAGAAGTGGTTGAATTTTAAACCTATTTACATTTGACCTATTAGGTTGAAGACATTCTTTTTTCATTAGTCTTGGCTTGAAAAGGTAGGTTACTCTGTTTAGAGGTTAAATGAGCTGGAACAAATTCTACCAAATTGCTTTTCCCAAATGTTTATAGGCTGTAATGGCACATGCTGATCTAGAGAACATCACCTGAATGTTTCTTTAGTTGGAGTTAGCTTTCTCTTAAAGGTTTGTTAGTATGTTGAAAGTGATGGTTTTGTTCTTAATGTTTTAAGTGCCAGGGCTCTAAGCAATATTTTTCACAGTGTTTTGCTTCCAGTAGTCCTTAAGACCTCTTCTAATTATATTTTTATTCCCCATCTCTGAAAAGCATTGCATTTTGGCAGTTTTGATCGATTCTTCTGTTTTAACACTTTGCCACTCTCGTGTCTGTTCTGATATCCATCCACTTCATAGCGTATCTGTTGCTTCCCAACTGGGAAGCCTCGTTTTGAAGCATTTGTGTGGTGGAAATTTCATGGTCAACCCTGCCCATGGAAGGTCCTTCCCAGATTGTTGTTGTTCTTTTCAAGCTAACCAATCAAGCAGGAAGCAGCTGTTGTAGGAATGCTGTTGAAACAGGGAGCATTTTAGGCTGACAGTCCCAACTTTCATGACAACCAGCAGGTGACAATTACTGTCACGTGTTGCCCACTGTATTAGTTGGCTGCGTCTGATTTCTGGTGGAAAGATGACCAGAGTCTGGAAAAAGGTGGAGGAGTATTTTGCTTGCTTTGAAAATTGGCATGAAAACCATGGAGACAGAGATCTAATATTTGTTGGATGGCTCAATAATGAATTTACAGTATAAATACCATTGGGCATTTTTTAGTAAAACTGTTGTGAGCTGTCCTCTGATTCCTTGCTAAGTCAGATTACCTGAGGTCATGGTTGATTTATAGAGGCTTCTTGACTGATTTGGTCTTAAAATTCTTGAGTAATTTTTAATACACCGTCCTTGTTTCTCTTGTATTTTCTGTTATTAAAGTTGTTGCTGTTAGTGTACATTTCTTATCTCATTGCTATTTCCAGGAAACTGTTATTATCTCAACCCATGATATTTACCTTTCATGCCTCCAATTCTCTTCTCCATCCTGCCATAGTGGGAGTGGGAAGGGGAAGCAAGAAACAAGCAAACAGCATGTGCTTTGGAGTGTTTCAGTGAGACCACTAAATTGGGGAATACCATTCCTAAACCATATGCACAGTATAGAAAACTGACTCAGGAGAGCTCTCCTCTATTTTCCACTTCAGTAAGAGAATCTATCACTCTCTCTGCTAACTGGAAGCCTAATTGCCCTTCAATACACCTTACTCCTTAGCATTTTCTTCTGGATAATATAAAACTGGAATAATCATGCAACTAGAGCAGGTAACAAAGAATTGAAACGTAGTGTTTGAGCACGCATTTTTGGTCATGAATTGTCTGAAATGTGTTAATTAGCTGCTAGATGTAATGCTATTTCTTTCTAAGCTGCTTTTTTGAAGTGCTGAACACCACCCTTAAATGACTGAACACCTTGAATCCTCGTGTGGGACTGAGAGTTACAAAGTTAATCTCTGTGCCAAGGTGTTTCCTAGATAACTTCCAAGCTCTCACAGGTGTGTTATGTAATGTGCCAGTCACTATTGGTTGGGAGTTGTTTGCATCTGAGACATCTACAATTGGTGTCTTTTGCTGAATTTAAATATTTTCCCTTGCTGATTGTCATTAGGGCTGTGTATGTTGGTGGCCTGCAGTGAGCCATAACACCAATTAATGGGAAGTGGCTCAGCTGCCAAATTGCAGAAGCAGCATGAGGAGTATCAAGAGCTTTCAGCTGAGTAACCTCTACCAACCTGGGGAAAACACAGCTTGCTTCTGGCTCTGTCTTTGGCCTTCAGTGTTGCCAAAGCCTTGCCAAAGTTGTTCTGCTTGGTCACTGAGTGACTGGTGTTCTCTTGCCACCTTTATCCAAGTTCAGTTATCAGAGTGGAGGAACATCAGCCATAGAATTGTCAAGTCAGTTGCAAACTCCTGGAAGTTCAGATTTCTTGACTGGGCTTTTGGTTCAGCTCTGCTAATTTGTTAAGATATACTTTTGCTTTAGGAAAAAGATTCCCAGAATATATGAAAACACATTACATGAGGAAACAATGGCAGGAATAAAACTTTTCCACTAGCAAATGAGCATGTTGGCTAGTCTTGTCATACACATGGGTTTAAATACAAACCAGTTTTAAGTTGCACTAATTCTCTCTATATGAACTATAATGAAACTTAAGTGAAAACAAACCCTGCTGCTGTTTGTTTTGTTTGGATGTTGGCAAAGCTTTAGGCATGTTTCTTCTTCCTCCTTTCATAACTCTTTCAATAAAGTGCAGACAAAATTAACAAAGAATTACCCTGTCCCTGTTTGTAAGTGAAAACAGGCATCTCTGAACTCGCTGTTGTTAAGGTATGCACAGTATTTGCATAGTATAGAATATTTAATTCCTGCTGTGGAACTACTTTTTGCAGCCTCACTTTGGGGAGGTTAACGTGGAAAACTGGTTTTAGGTTTTTCTTTAGGAGAAAGAATATTGCTTTCTTAAGAAGAATAAAAGTAAGCGCAAAAAGGCTTTGAACACAGTATCAGATATCAGTCTGATTTCGAAGAACTCCAGAGATAGTGTGTTTTGACAGCATCATTCACCCCTTTTTTTCTCCGTCTGTCCTACTGCGTGCTTATCTGAAGTCACTGTTCTGGCTGAAGGGCAAAAATCAGTCTGTGCTACATGCTGACAGAACTGACAGCCCACCAAACAAAGTATGAAAAAACTTCTAGTGTTCAAAATACTTCCTTTGCTACTTAGCCTGTGGCATGGAGCCTTCATGGTAGTTTTCATTTGCCTCCATGTTCTCAATGTCAGGTTACTCTGAGCCCTCTGAGAAGGGCCTGGGCTGCTTTAGCAGCATGTTGAAGGTGCTGCTTTGCATTGCCAGTACCTCAGGTAACTGTTTCAACTTCTTCCAGAGCTGTGGATTGGCAGTGGAGGGGTCATTGCTTAAACTTTTTAGGGATTAAGTTCTTGGTCAAATTACCCAATTAATTAAGAAGCCATTGAGCCTCCCCTTAATGGTGTATCTTCATATGTGTCTCAAGGCAATGGATCATCTCACAAGCTCGAAGATGCTGTCTTTTATACTGTTAGATTCTTGTTTCACTACTTTTTCTATATTTTGAATTTCTGGCTTTATTTTTTCTGACTTTTCTCTTGCTATTTTACTTCTTTACTCATCTTCTTCATGTCTATCACCTTATATTTTTGCTTCTTTTGAAGTTGCAAGTAAATGTTTTCACAAATGGTTTATTTTCATTATTGTACTAAGAGGGGTGAATGTACCAAGGTACATTCACTGCAAGTTCAGGAGGCTGGTTTTAAACCAGATGCTGTGCTGGCATGGTGAAGTGGAGAATCAAGCCCAAAATAATGATTGATTTTAATTTATTGTAAACATGGGATTTTTTTTTCCAAGCAGCAATTTTTGGATGAAAAGTACCCAGAATGTCGGAGTTTCTCTAGCATTACAGCCATCCAAAACATCCATAAGGAAATCCAAACCAACTCAAACGTACTTCTGCTTTAGTGTTTCATTATAAACCCTTAGCTCAGCCAAGGTTAGCAACCCTCTGAAAACCTGGCCAGAACTGTGAGGGAATCTAACAATGAGAGAATCTAGGTCAGTTTTTTTCTTTGTGGATGGAAACATGTAAAACTTGATGGGTGTATGTGGTTTCAGCTTCTTAGCCATGCAAAAATTCCAAGTTGCATTGAGCTCCAAGTGAGCTGGGCAGCTGAAATGAGTGGCCTGCTTTCTGCAGTGTGCCTGCATGGTCCTACCCCTTGTCTAAGCTGATTTAGGTTCTACTGCCTTGCATTGGGTCCCTGAAGAAGAGGACAATGCTCATCACTTATCTTCTATATGGCACACAAAGACATCTGTAATTGTAGACTTTTGGGGCATTAGTTCAGATCACAGGGAAAGTGGGAGAGATAACGAAGGGCAGATTTTCCAGGAGAGGACAGTGAGCTGACTCTCCCACTGGTTGTGCTGTCTGTTGCAGTATGTGTTCTCCAGGATCACAGAACATGGGAGTGGAATTGTCTTTAAGCTGTAATGACTGTATAAGCAGAGAGCACTGTCCAGGCACAAGAGTAAAAGGATTTTCTATCCCCAGCCAGAAGTGCTTGTTTATCCTCAGCCTTGACATGTTCCAGTGGCTCTGAGGAAGAGAGGGAGAATGTGCTGTGGCTGTGATCTGGGGCAAAAGCTGTTCCTAGCTGAGGTAGTGGAACATTTGATGTCATCAAGCATAAGACTTGGTAGTATTTCTTGGTAGTCTTCATCTTCAAGGGTTAGGAATGCATTAATGGGTAGGTAAGACTGTTCCCAGAAGGGTTAAACTCTGGTGATAGAGAGCCCCTTTAGTGCTGGTAGGCTGTTTCCTAGTTCAAATGGTTATCAGATCTGAAACAAGCCTAGGGGGAAAAATGTGGGTGGAAAGGATGTTACCGGCATCTTGCTTCACACCTGTTTGGTCCTCTCCTGTTTGAATAGGATGTCACAGACTTCCTAAATGCAGTGGATGCTCCAGTGTGGGTACCCAGCTGCTCTTCTCTCTTCACTGACCTCCTAAGGCTTGCCGTGGGCTTTGTTGTGGGGACTTCTGTGCAGAGAGAAGATCTTCTATGGAAACTTCTCAGTGATGATAAATCTTTACTTTTTAAAGGCTTCTATTGTAGCCTCATTGTAGCTGGGAGAACTTGGGAAGTTTCACAAGAAATAATCATGGTTATGAAAGCAGTCTTTCAATGGGATCTGGACTTAAAAGCATCCTATATCATAAATCACGAGGCTAGTAGACAATTCAAAGTACCAATTATGTCCAGAATTATTTTGGGTAGTGTGAACATTATTAGTGATGAAATTCCTCTATTGCTTCAGCCAGCAGAAACTCTCAACAGGTTTTTGTTTGGTTTGTGTGCACGAGAGGTTGTTCAGTTTCTCCATTTGGGTTTTTTTGGTACATTTGAAGCAAACTCATCTTCAGTACTTGTGTTAGTAGTAGTAATTTGCATACTCATAGGACAAAATGAACATCTGAATAGAAATGCAGAATATGAAGATGAATATGAAATAGGATTACAAGACAACCTGAGAAAGTAAGTTTTTTTATCAGATGGATATAAATACACTTCATAATAAAGTGATGGGGTTTTTTACCCATCTCACAAATGTAGTGGGGGAGATGGGATATGGGAAAAGTGAAGTGTAAGAAATGAAGGGTCACTGAAACAAAGGCTGGCGTTTATAATTTGGTTCTCTGTTTTATGAGCTCCGAAGTAAATGTAGGAATGGACAGAACAAATCTTTATTTATGTATGCAAATTATGAAGAGAAGAATATGCTATATCTTTGAGCTTTGTTTGAGTATTGTTTCCAGCTTAAAGCAGCTATCCACGGAATTAAATTCTTCTTAGTGAGGATTAAAATTATTTTAATAAGGCAAATTACATCTAATTAGGAATGATTTGTAAGGCAAAATACAAGAAAAAGAGGTGACAAAAAAGCTAAAAAGTCAAGTACTTCTGTCCTGACCTTACCTGCAGAAAAAGGAACAGATCAGCTTTTCATTCAGACTCTTCAATTAGTTTTATTTTAATTTCTTCTGACATATTACTATTTTATAGAGGTGGATACTGGATCCACAGCTTTTACTCAGTGTCCAGGTTGCTCAGGCTGTGAAGGTGTGGAGAGAGTGGACTGTAAAGTTTTTTGAGGTGTCTCAGCCTGCCTTTTAGAGAAGCCCCCTGCTCTGTATGCTATTCAAAAAGCAGAATCTCCTGCCTGGGCCTGCCTGCTTGCCTGGTCATGCCCAGACAAACGCACACAAACAGCTTTTACATCTCAGGGCTGAGCAAAAGCGTGTTACTCCACGCCAGGTACTCGATGTCACACAGGGCAGGGATGGCTCCTGTGTGCCCAGGTCCTGGCAGGCAGTGGCAGAGGCCAGGAGGGCTCAGAGCAGGGTCATTCAAACCATTGGTACCCCTGCTGAAGGCTGAGAGGGGGATGGTGCTGGGAAGGACTGAAACATCCCATCAAGGGCGGTCTGGATCGTTGTGTTATGCATTGTAGACATTCTTTTCACCCTCAAATTCATGTACAAAGAGGTGAATATGAATTCACATATGATGGAACTGAAGCTTCCCATTTACACTCTAGCTAGTGCTCCTAATTTCCCTGAAGTGCACACAAAACACCACACCGGGATCTTTAGGATGTGTTTTATTTAAACTCTTTTTTTAAACACCACGTCTTGGGTCTGTTGGGGGGGAGGGTGTGGTGTTGGCATTCGAGTACTATTGACTCCCTCTTGTGGCTAACTTAAAAAAAAAAAAAAAAGAAATAAGAACTACATCAGTGGTAGTTCTGGTATTGGGGGGTAATTTTACTGTCTTGGTTTAAATGCCTGTTGGATGCAGGGATTTTTTCTGTATCTAAAACCTTTCTAAGTGCTTCCCTTGGATGTCCTTTAAATATTTAACAAGGAGAGGGGAAGCAGAACATAATAAAAGGCTGCAATTAGATGGTAGCAGTTTATTTTGGGTACAGGTGGTCATTTGTGTTTAGCCAGGTTTCAATGCAGGAAACCTAGTCTTCTAGGGAATGCTGGCTCTTAGCAAGAAAATAGTTCTTACCCCTGCTTCATCATCAAAATATTTCTGCATTTGAGTCTTTTCACATTTACTAAACATAAATATCTGTGTGTGTGCGTGCCTACAGAGTTACAGAAGGTAGCTGCTTACATTTCTGATCAAGTTTTTAGTACATCACCAAAATTTTCACTTCCATGCTCACTCAACTGCAATAGAAAGTATAACTGCATGGTCAGTGATTAGAAGATTTCCTTCAGATCTTTCTAATTAAATAGAAGCTTCACCTCTGGTTCAGTGGCCATTACCTGCCTTCTTTGTTTTCTTGCTCACATTTTTTTACTATCCAAATATTAGCATTTCAAGTGTTCCATAATGTACTAGTTCAGAATTGAGCCTGTAGGTAACACTCTGTGCATTAGGCTAATAATAACTTTTTCCCCCATATATCCCCCATTTTCATTAACTTCAGTTAACACTAAATGGGAGGGAAAGGTCTATGAGATCACTGTACATTTATGATGTTTCTTTGCCTTGTTTTCTTCTCTAGAAATTTATCACAAAATTTATTATTGCCAAAGTAGATTTTGTTATTTAAGATATCCAGCTATCTGGTCCCTGTTGCTGAAGGCTTAATTTTTGCAAGTGCCTTAGTGGCCTGACATGGCTTTTATTTCCATCACAGCAACATGGGAATCTGTGTTCTTGCTAGCACATGTTCCCCAGCCTGTGCCAAGGCACTTCTTCACATGTCATTAAACTACTTCATCAGATATTTAATGACTAGATTACACTGCCTTTGTTCTTAAAATAAAGGATTAAACCCCCTTTGTTCATCTGGTTTTAGAAACAGTTGTCCCCAAGACTACAGAAAGTTGTTAAATGAAAAGTTGTGCTGGNTTTTTTTTTTTTTCTGGATACCATTTAAAATGTATTTAATTTTAAGTATGAAAAGAACAGGATTTTTCCTGTTGTCTTCAGGGCTTGCTTAAAATACAGTAGACAGAAAATGTTTAATAGAACTCTTAACTGGAGTCACTGCATTTAGCATAGTTTAACTGTAGGCTTGATCGTGGAAATACTGAAAACATGGAGATCTTGGTCCTCATTCATCTAGGATCTGATGATGAACAGACACAGAAATCTTTCTTAGAGCTGCTCATTATTTCAGTTTTAGTCTGGAGCCTTCCTGCTGAAGTTCCTTTGTTTCATTCCATCAGAGCACCCTTTCTCTGCAGCAGTGCCCACACGCAGGTAGATGGTTACATTTGATCCACCTGCTGACTGCTGCTCATCAGACTGGTTCTGAAATTTGTCTGTAACACCTGGTCTCCCAAAACACATCCAAAACTGGTGGGAGCCGCAGAGATGAGGGGAGCTGGGAGTAGACGTTTACTCATCTTACGTACTTGGCTGTACTGCTGCACTGCACCAAGTGCACCATTCCACCACATGGCTTGGATGGCCCCTGGATCAAGTCTGTAGTTGAAAATATAAAAAAACTCTTTTTGGACTGCTATATTTAGAGAATATTTTTACATCTTGTTAAAATATGAAAAAAGCTGAAGTCTAAACTTGCAAAAACTTCTCTTTCTTTTGCCATATACTTCTTAGAGACATCGAATTTCTGTATTTTGTAGTATTTTAAAAGTCAATGGGAGAAAAACATTAGCGTACTGTATCTTCAAAGGCTATGTGTTCATGCCTGACTTCTAAGGCAAATCTAGATATGCATGTATATGAGGTAAATTCTGATTGATCACCCAGGCTTTAGATAGTGTAATGCTAGACAAGCCATTTAAATGCCAAGCCAAGTTATAAACTGGGCTTTGTCAGATCTGGGTTTAGAATAAATGTTTCTGGCTTTTTGCTGATTATCCCATCAAAGTAAATTCTGATGCCTTTGACCTTGGTCAGTAATTTCCTTAATGCAGCAGTCTCTTGGGCAGTAATAGGGGAACATCCATTATTCTTGTAATAATTTTGGGTTTGGTGGCACAATTTTATTTTCCTCACATGGCTCAACAGTATCACACTGTCTCAAACTTTGGCACATATAAGTTCTGTGGTACAAGAACAAGCCTAGGCTTTAACAGCATGTATATTTTTATATTATTGAGCTGCAATGTCTTAATTTCATTATCAGGGCTGTGTGTTTTTTCTCTTTCCTTGCTCCTTTGTAAAACTCTTACATCATTCTGAAAATGGTCAGTTAAAGACCTGCCCTCCCTTTTGCAAACGGGCTTGTGCTGTACAGATTTGTTTGATACAGAACACAGCTTTTGGAACTATTAGACACATAATCAGCAGGGATATGTTTCCCCCAGCTCTTTCCTGCGTAGAATGTTGCCAGATTGTTTCATAGTATTTTTTTTTCTTTTTTCTTTTTCTTTTTTTTTTTTTAAGTTTGGATTCTTCAATCTGTCCCCTGGATTCTGAATAGGTGAAGTAATTTCCACATGCAGATGGTTCATGCCTTTATACATGAGGCTGCTTTTCCCTTCTGGATTCCTACAAGTAAATTAACAAGTAGAACTGTAAGCCAGTGACTAGCCAGCAGTGTGCTCAGCCTCTCTAGTCTCTTCCAGACTCCTGCTTTGCTCAGTCAGTGGTGTTGGGTTGTGCTCCACGTTGTGCTGGCAGGGAGCTGGCTTCACATGGCTCCTTCTGGCTTTGCACGCCATGAGTGGAGTCTCCTTTTGGTTCACATAACTGTGTGTGCCTTCAAACACAGCCCAGCCTTGCTGAGTGATGCTGTCCTTCCTTGTGCTTGAGCGGAGCTCCCCAGAGTGGGAAGGGGTGCCGAGCTGCGTGCTTTCCCCAGTGTTGGGAAGAATGGAGGCAGCAGCTGCAGCCTACCAGAGAACCTGCATAGTGCAAAGCATTTTCACTTTTCTTCCCCCTGCTCCTTTCTGTCATAATTACATTTCCAAATTTTCAGTGGGTTAGTTTGATATCTTGTAATTAATAAATGTGTTGCTGTAAAGGAAGTCCCATGGATATTATTTTTGTATTTTATAAGGAATATGTTTTATGTAATACTGTAGCTATAACATTTACTATGTTTATTATCTATAATTTTCTCATGCATCATATGTTATAAATATAATTTATGATCAAACTTCACGCCTGATAAAAAAGCCAGCAAAACCTCATGCAAAGTAGATTTAAAGGCCAACTAGTTCAAGAACTAGGAGGTAATTAGGTATTTGTTTTTCCATTTCAGTAACTTTTGTGATAATAATTAATGAAACGTGTTTTACTGTCATGTAATAGTGTATTTATATATGTAATAATTTAAGAATATAAATACATATAAATAAATATAATACAAATGAGCTGTCAGGGCTGTTGGTGATCCCTCTGGGTTTTGCCAGGGTATTCTGTTAAGATCTGACCTGAGACTGATGAGGTACCATATGACAGCAGCTTCCTTCCAGCAGTCACTCACTGTAGGGGCTGGAGCTGCTGGGATTTATGCTTGGGCAGGGGCAGCAGGGTGCCTGTGGGGAGCTGCTGGCCCCCAGCCCCCCCAGCCCCATGGGAACCTCTTTGAGCAGTTGTGTGGTTCCCTCCCTGCCAGAGGCTGTGGTGAGCTGGCTCCTGTGCCACACGCAGTGACATCCCAGGCCACGGATGAGGGAGGCCTCTGGCAGGCTGTGGTGTGGTTGAAGGAGGACAGTCCAGAAGAGCAGCCTCCTGTTCTGTGTGTGAGCCGTGGCCCTGGATGGGTGCAAGGCGTGTACAAAGCCACAGCTCTTCAGATACCCCAGGATGGCGACTGTGCACTCACAGAGGGCAAGGCAGAGCTCTGCACTAGGAGATGGGAGGATGCATATTGGTCGAAGGGCATCTGGTGTGTTCTTCTCTGGGTAAAAAACTGGCTGGATGGTCAAGCTCAGAGAGCTGGGGTCAATGGAATTATATCCAGTTGGAGGCCAGTCACCAAGAGTGTTTTCCACTTCTGGGGCCAGTCCTGTGTAACACCTTTATGCAAGGGTATCGAGTTGCACCCTCAGTAAGTTCACGGAAAACACCAAGTTGGTTGGGAGGGTTGATCTGCTGGAGGGCAGGAAGGCCCTGCAGAGAGATGTGAACAGGCTGGAGTGATGGGCTGAGGCCAGTGGTGTGAGGTTGAACAAGGTGAAGTGCTGGTTTCTGTCACAGCAACCCCAGGCAGCACTACAGGCTGGGAGAAGAGTGGCTGGAAAGTGGCCCAGTGGAAAAGGACCTGGGGGTGCTGGTTCACAGTGGCTGAACATGAGCCAGTGTGTGCCCAGGTAGCCAAGAAGGCCAATGGCATCCTGGCCTGTACCAGCAATGGTGTGGCCAGCAGGACCAGGGCAGTGATTGTCCCTCTGTACTTGGCACTGGTGAGGGCACACCTCAAATCCTCTGTTCATTTGTGGGCTCCTCACTACAAGACAGACATTGAGGGGCTGGAGCCTGTCCAGAGAAAGGCAATGGAGCTGGGGAAGGGTCTGGAACATAAGTCCTGTGAGGAGCACCTGAAGTAGAGTTGTTCCATCTGCAGGAAAGGAGGCTCAGGGGAGGCATTATTGCCCTCTACAATTACCTGAATAGATGTTGTGGTGAGGTGGGGGTCAGTCCCTTCTCCCAGGCAGCTAAGTAATAGGACAAGGGAAATTGGCCTCAAACTGTGCCAGGAGAGGTTTAGGTTGAATGTTCTCAAAAATTTCTTCACTGAAAGTGGGGTTAAGAAGTGGAACAGGCTGCCCAGGAAGTCATGAAATCACCATCCCTGGAAGTGTTCAAAAAACAGACAGACATTGCATTCCATGATATGGTTTAGTGGGCATGGTTGTATCAAAGGTCAGATGTTGAACTTTGGATGATCTTGGAGGCCTTTTCCAACCTGAATGATTTTATGATTCTGTGATCTGGGTTGGCAGTGTTTGGGTTCCTCCAACCTAATGTAACAAGTATTATTGAACTACAATGCAAATCAATTAGCACTCATTGCTTTTTTTTTTTTTAAAGATAGCAGATTAAATGATTTAATGGGAGATGCCCTCCTTGTATGCTAGCTCTTGCATTTGGTAGTTGAATAATAAGGTAATATATTGCTTTCTTTTCCCCTCTCTGTCATTCCTCTTTCATTCTTTGTAGTTACTCAGGGACAATGCTTAAGTGGTTGCAAAAATGGTGGCAGAATAATTTTTCTTAGAAAGTTGAAATGAAATTTCAGCATAATGTTAATTACTTCCAGCCCTAACTGGTAGTAATTCTCACAGAAGAATAAACTCTTTGAAGAGATTGCAAAACATCTTACAAGTTTCTACAAATTTTGTAATTTCTCAATGCAGAAGGGTCTGTAATGAGTGCATATTACCTCTTGCATGGACAGGAAACACAGACCTTTACTTCCTTATGTAGCAGCATAAGTCTGTTTTAGAATTCTAAACAGTTTTAACGTTCTGACAGTTTTTAGAACTCTCAAAATCAGCTAAAATAAATGGGTAGAGGGAATCAATCTCATAAGTTGTTCCAGAGCTTCATTGGATTTTATGGGGTTTTTTTATAAAACTAATCTTTTTTTCCAATAAGAATGTCTACTGCAATTTCCAAATGTTATACATAATTATATGTGTTATATCCAAACCTGAGTGGTCCTCTATCAAATCTATCTTTTCCTACTGGCACTTACAAACAGTTATCCTGGACCTCGTCTGTAAGATAAATATCCTCAGCTGCTTGGATTTTCTAGTCTGCTGAAATATGTTTTAGTCATTCTTGTGGCTCTTATTGATGTCTCTCCGGTTTTTCCATACAATTTGTGTTGTGCACTGCAGAG
Organism: Dicaeum eximium; assembly: GCA_013396995.1. Lineage (NCBI taxonomy): Eukaryota > Metazoa > Chordata > Aves > Passeriformes > Dicaeidae > Dicaeum > Dicaeum eximium. The sequence goes on along the minus strand of VWZP01006525.1, from coordinate 1,109,774 downwards.
CACGGTGGTATGTTAGCCTAGCTTATGTTGGTGCCAATAGAATGTTTTCTTCCTCCCTGGTATTTCCTTACCCACATACCAAACCACAGCTCTGTTGCTGTTATTCATGGAAGATGATAATATTGGGCCATATACTTTTCCCCTCACAAAACAGGGATAAAAATCTAGTACCTTTGCAACTGCCTTCTGGTTGAACAGTAGATCACCTGGATTTGTTTTTGTGAAAGATGCTTGTCATGTATGTGTCATGGAAGGATATTTGTAGGGTTTCCTTACTGGATTGTATTCCATGAGCATCCCAAGAAGGGTGTTACAATATACAAGAGGTAATGTATCTTGAATCCTTATGAGGCCACTTCCAACACCTGCTACCCATGATGACAGAGACAGGGAACTTTCAGAATGAAAATCAGCGTTTTTTCCTACATATCAGAGAGTATGCTGGTGTGTGATGTTTCCATATCCCATGTGAAGGCAGCTGCAGTCAGGACTTAATTCAATTTACATTTTTTAGAAACACTTTTGGTTTTGACCAGCTGGAACAGGCAGTTGCACTCGCTTCCATCTGCACTGCACAGACTCCAGGACAGAGGTGAGCAAAGATCACATCACAGGTTCCTGAGCTGGATCAGTGGCAGCACCTCAGCTTTACCTCACTTGGGTCTTGAAGGACTTGCAGCCCCTGAGAAATGGGTTATGTGAGCTTTGCCAGGTGGAAACTGCCCTGCTTGCAGTCACAGTGCAGTTCACTCTCTCCTGGTGTATGTGGATACTACCTCAGTGCACAGGCATCTAAAAACATAGAAATTCTGAGCTTAATTGTTAACAAGTGAAGCAGACACTTGGAGCACAATAAAACAAGGAAATAGATGAATGAGAGAGAATTGGCAGAATACATCAGTTTTTCTTTCCTTAAATCACTAAACAGTTTTTTAAAAAGTTTAAGTGAAACTAAGCAACCACATAATAAATTTTAAAAAACCAAAAAAAAACCCCCATATTTATTGCATTTTTTGGATAAGCCGTATCTCCTGACAGGATTTAAAATATTTCTTGCCACTGAGTTATTTGACAGTTCAGTCACATTTTGGTTATGGTCTGATCACTATGGTTAGCCAAGAGTACCACCAGCCTGGAGGACACTGACGATACTTGATGCCTTAATAAACAGTCTGGGGTCTGTGAAAGGAAATAAAATTGAGATATTTTTAATGTCAATACAAGCATGGAAAATAACCCAGATTGCTTGAAGACCTTGTGCAGAATGAATCATAGCATTGCTTAAGTAAATTACATAGAGTTGAGGAAGGCATGCCTGGCAGCATTAAGTAGTCAGGGGTGGAAAACAATCAGAAGTGACTGTCAGCAAAGGGAGGTGAGGCTGCTGCTGGCTTGGAGGGCAGCACTGAGCAGTGTATTCCTGATGCAGCTTTGCAACACCCACTTCTCTGTGGGCAGTGTGCTTGAAATTTCACAGGAGGGATTCGTGAGGAGAGGTAATTTATTTTTTGGAGCAAATAATATTAATGGGTGGGAGGAATACATGTTTCTGGATGCACAAGCTGTTCTGTAGATCCAAAATAGCCTTTAGCAGTCTTCACAGCTCATTAACAGTTTAACAACTGTTGAGTGTGGATAGAGCTTGTTGGTCCAGCCACCTGACAAGCAGGAGTGATGGGTGACTGTAAAGTAGGAGGAGAGGTGGACAAATACAGAGCTGTATGGAAAAACATCATGACCTGAAACTTATACTGCCTGTGCATTGTGGAAAAGCTTTCTTGGAGAGGGAGGGAGAGTTGGAGATACCTTAAGATCATTATTCCCGTTGAGTCTGTAGTTTTTTTGTACTTTCTGTTTTGGTGTCCAGTGGAACATATATGATTTTTTATTTCCAACTTCTCTCCAGACTGAGCAATCGCTAGGTTGTTTGGGGTTTTTTTTTCCCCTCTGGTAACTGGATATTTTTGGCCTTTATCAACTATGTGTTCATTCAGGCATCTACTGGCTGGGGTTTCTTACCCCAGTTTCCCAGAGGGCATTTTGCCCATCAGATGACATGTACTGCTTATTGGGAGGTGCAAGCCTCTGCTCCTGTCATGTTTCTGATTGTGTTGCAAGTGCGATTTACCATCGTGGTTGTGAAAGTGATTAAAAAAAAAAGTTAGCCCAAGAGGTGTTTAGTTCCTTTTTGACACATAGAGTTTAAAAGCATTAATACATTTCTGATGTTGTATGAATTTAGCAAACCAAAGGCTTGATTCAAAGTGTTGTTAGAGACGGGGAAAGGTTTGAGGCCAGGATGGTTTGTTGTACTTGGACTTAGCTGGAGTGAACTGGTGGTACATCACTACTTTGCCAGTCAGGAGTCAAATGTCCAATCTACTTCTGCTTGGCCACCACCTCCTTTGGGTTGTGCAGGAAGTGTGCCAGTACTTTGATGAGCAAATTTAAGCCATTTTTTAGCAATACAATGCACATGGTTGCTTTTCTGTCTTCTTCTGTGGAACGGGAAGGTAAAACATCACTGTTTGTGATAAATAAGCAAACTAGGTACTTTGATTTATGAAGTACCATTTCAGGTACCCCTTGGCAGTGATCAAGCATGTGACTTAGCTGTCATAAAGAATGGGAACTAATCTGCCCAGGTGTGTTGTGCCTTGCACCATACTCTAGGTAGAAGATTGATTGAGCACTTGGACGACAGAGTTGTAGCCCCCATTTTTGCACACAGATAGTCCAATTGTTTGATGGACTTGAGGGTGGCACATCCACTTTCTGCTTTCTTCTTTTTGACCTGATGATGCTGTACATAATGTTAGTTGGTTCTATTGACTAAGAGAAGGAGAATGGATGCAACAGAGCCTTCTTCACAGCATCAAACACGCAGAACTGTTTGGAACAGGTGCTGCATTATTCTGCAGCATCTTCAAGAAAGGCTGGTGAGATGACCTGTCAGTAGCAGGACAAAATGTGATTTCATGTCTTGAAGCCCCACTCAGAGTTGGAAGAGTTGGTGTTAAGATATAGTTTGGTACATCCTGTGCCTTGCAGGGTGGGAGCCTTCAGGTTCAGTTTCCCAGGATTCCCAATATTTTGCCCCATTTTCTCATTTCATTAACCTAGGCATTTGTCAATCCTCGATCCTTGGGGTAAGTTTTATACAGAATATAGGCCTGGTTCCAGTTACAGCATTATATAAATGTGTCTGTGTTATCTGCTTATGTGTTCAACCCAAAAAGTTCATACAATGGACTGCTTTATAGGACAGTAAAGATTATTTGGAAATAATGTGAAGCTTCATTCTGGAACCTGTTCAACAGTGTAGAACATGTGCTTGCTAAATAAGCCTGGATTTTTGTGCTAAGCTTTTTTATGTACATTTTCTCTTAAAATCCCAATTGCTTATGAGAATTATATACCAAGTTTCAAGAAACAGAATTTAAAGATTATGAGTGTAACTTGAATTCTGTTGTAAATAATGTAATTTTCTTTGCAGTCACATTTCACATGGGAGCATATTTTATACTAAAATGAGAAGGAGGCAAGAGGGGAAAAGATTTTATTAAGGTTAAGAACATGATGGCAGAAATTATTCCTTCTAACAGTAATCTAAACTCACTAAACAGTTGAATTTTTGTGTGAGTAGCAAGGAGGATAGAGTAGACACATGGCAACAGAATGACTACTTAGGTATTTCTCCCTATGGATAGTTTGCAGTGGTTCTTAACTATTAATTTAAAAGACATTTGCTGGGGAACAAAAATATATTATTTCATATATCTAGCAAGCCTGCAGAGGCTGAGAGTGGTTCAAAACATATACCTTCATCTCTTTCCCAGTGTCTGCATATTCTGTTTCTGAAAGCAGAGGTTAAGCACTGGCAATCCTTTGCCAGATGTCTCTAAGTACCCTCATGTTAACAGTTTCATTGTCATAGCTTGGCTTTCCAAAGGTCTCTTTAGGTGCTTGATTTGTGTCTTGTGTCCTTTCTCATTCTTCCTTCATATATCCCAACTGCACTGTCTCACTAGTGAGGAAGGCACAGTGGCTGTCACAGCTTGCTGGAGCTCGTGACAGCAGAGTTACAGGTCGCATCTTCCTGCAGCAAACCTTGGGTTTCCTTGTGATCCGTGGCAGAAAACTCTGTGACACGATGCAGAGCATTACATCTATTGACACTTCAAAGGGCTGCTTTGGGCCTCTTAAAGCTGGCCTCATTTTGGCTGCTGCACAGCATATCCCACCTGGGGTTCACTGATCCATTTCTTCTGGCGTGCAAGAGGAGAGGCTGTGGTGCTGCCGTCCCCAGCGTGAGCAGAGCCAGGCTGCGGAGAGGCTGGGCGCGGTGCTGGGACACAACAGGGGCTCTGACAGCTCCAGCATTTCGGCCATCCACGGAAAGATACGGTTACATGTGGAGTCAAATCAACCCAGTTGACGGGGTGGGACCTCCTGTATCTGGCTGGGCACTGAAGGAAGTACATCTTGTAAATCTGTCCCGTGGTGTGGCAGGTTTGCGGCATCCAGAAATGCAGAAACAAGCTGTCCTTGAAGTAATGAAGTGTTCTGCAAATAGCAAGAAATCCCCTGGAACATTCCACCTCATCTGTCCCTTGGAGCTTGCATTGAATCCTACAGAGTTGCCTTCTCCAAGGGTAATTTCTTTCTGTTCCTTAATGCTCCTGTTTCTGGAGAGCGTTTCTGTCCCCATGTGCCAAAACAATGCTGTTGTAGTTCCTTCAACCTGTCATATACTTTCCCTAATCCTAAAAGAATGCAGAAACCTGCAAGCCTGTCAAGTTATTGGAAGCACTGGAAACATATGTCTGAGTCATCCAGAAACTCGGGTAATGGAGTGGAGGAATTTCATGTTTTTCTTTCCAGAGGATGTGCAAAGAGTTGGTTTGTGCCTATGCATGATGCACTATACTTGGGAGATAAGCCCATCAGTACAATGCTTTGTGCACAAGTTTTGTCTGCTTTTAGAACTGTTTAGCTTTTAGAGAAGGAAGATGCAATTGCTTTGCATTATTCCTCTTTATAAGTACTAAATTCATTATAGTAATTAGAAACTTTCAATAGTTGTTGTGCTTGGGTGAAATGTACATGAAAGGATAATTTTATGACATTGCAAAAATGTACATATTCTATAGCTACCATCTTTGCACATAAATTAGATTTTGCATAGGATAGGTATGGAGTTTAGGGCAGGCTCATGGGTGCAGCTGCACCAAAGTCAGTCTGTAAGACTCCTTTTAAACACTTCTAGAACAAGTAGTGAAGATTCAATAACAAAATTATGTTTCCTGTGAATTTCTTGTCCACCATTATTTAAGGACAATCCACAGAACTGCAAAGATTAAGCTTGCATATAAATGACAGCTTTTACTTCCCTTCCAATATTTATGTATTTTGGCAAAATCTTAACCATACAGAACTGGAGCACCTCTTCTCTCTTGTGCTTTATAAGTAGTGCTCATGATCAGCCTGGGTTCTACAGGGGCAGGGGAGTTCTTTTTGCTTTTGCAGCAAAGTTGTCTTCAAACTGCACTTGCAGACCATAAGTCGCTGTCTTTCATTGCACTCTTCAGCCACACGAAGTTGCAGTTGAAAGCCAAGAGTTCTTCTTTTTCACACTTTGGTGGAAATGTTACAATGCCAACGTACAAGGAGCAGATTATGGATGCAGCGTCCTTCTCTTCCCTGTGCCCCACTGCAGAAGCTGAAGCAACTGTTCATGGCAAGTCTGGGTGTAATCCCTCAAACTGAGCATGCAGAACTGGAGGCTCCCAGAAACCTGAGAGCTTCCACTAAGTGTGGAAAGCTTGGCTCCACACAGAATTTCCAAATGGGCAAAAGCTCTTCCATGTGTTCTTAGGAAAGAGATGTAAATAGCATCCCTGAAAAAGTTAATGATGCGCTAGCCTGGCATATAAAGTTTGTGGAGTTGCCTTTAAATATGCTAAAGACATTATTGCTTGAGAAAGAAATTAGTGTCTGGCAAATTATATGTTTGCATGTAAAGAACAATAGTGTCTTAAAACAGAAAGTATACTTAAGGGACAAGCCAGGCTGTGCATATTTGTGTGCTGTAAATGCTGTGTTGAGGGCAGGGAGGAAAATGCCTCAGAGCATTTCTGGAAATTTCAGTGGAAATACTAGGAATGAGTGCTGAGGGTGATAGTGTGGAGCATTATGGAGACTTAAAGCAACCAAAAAAATATAAAGATCCATGATCAGGTTGTATCACAATTGTGCCATCATCTCAGAGCAGCGTGACTCTGAAATTGCCACTAACCCCAGTTTTAGAATAGCATCCTGGACAAATTTTAGTATTTCATCTCTTACATTCAGATATGGAATCTTGTAGTAACCAAAGAGGAATGCTAGCCTTGGTCAAGAAGAATTTTCCTGGAACTGAGGAGAGTGGAGGCATCAGTCCAATTTCCAGCAGAATCTGACATTTTCATTGGAATTTTCTATCTTATTTAGGGCATTAAATATTCCAAGAAGCAATTGAACAAACATTAAAAATTCAAAATGAAACACCTGATTTTGGTGCTAGGATCTGATTAAGTTGTTGGTCTTATAATAAAGTTTACTGTTTGAGAGACACTATTAAAGGTAAAATTAAATTTTCACTGCAAAGTTTATATGATCATGTTTATTAATGTTGCTTTCTCTAGAGTCACTTACATTTTGTTTAAGTAAAATATATAAGATGTTAAATGCTGGTCTGGCTGGATTAAGGCAGTTATGTGTTAGAGTCCTTTCCTCTCCTCAATTGCATTTTTATGAAGATGAAAAGTTCCTGTATTGGAGCAAAGGTCTAAGTTCAGGAAAACGTCATAGTCATATCAAAACAGAGTGAAAATGGGATAGTTTTGCTGCTCTTTAGTACAAGTAGTGCTTTCAGAATGCTCTGCATTATGAATGTAAATAACAGAATTCTAAGCATTTGCAAGTATAAATATTGAGATCCAGATTAAAACATGTTCACATTGATGGCTCTTGGTGCAAATATATAAAAATTTTTAAAACTTACTAAATATTTCTGTATAAATACTTATTTTAAGTTATCACATAAAGCTTGAGAATTATTTGAAGGCACATCATATAAAGCAGCACAATGCCTAAATTTTGAGCTTTTGGTAAGTTTGTGAGCTTCTCCTTCTAAGTCCCTGGTTTTTGTTCTTAAAAAAAGTTATAGCTCTTCTCAACCTTAAACTCTTGATTCTTCTATATTTTCCTTCTTTAATATAATATGACTTGTTAAAAAAAATCTTTTGGTGCTGACAACTAAAATTCTAAGCCTGCCTCTTTAAAGGCGTTATTTTAATAAGAATAGAGCTGACTAGAACTGCTGTATATCACCATCTCTTACTGCTAAGAGGTATGCAGAAGAGTCAGACTCCAAGAGCTTGCTTGGTATTGTGTGGAGTGTCTTGGTTGGATACAGCTTTTGATTTTGAATCCTATACTTCCACACCTTTTGGCTTTGTTTTCTTTCTGTTTTTGTCTGGCAAGGAAAATGTTTTCCAGACTGAAAATGTTTTAGGGTGGCTTTCTTCCACCTTTATAATTTTTTTTTTATTTTTCATTCATTTAAAACATAATTTGACTGAGGCCACTCCAGGGTTTGTAGAGCTGTTAAGGGTGTTTACTGCGTAAGCTGGGGAAGCATCTGCTTTTTTCTTCCGTAATTTTGTTTTTCCAATCTGTTATGTACTGTTTCCTTCCTGAACGTGCAAAGGTGATGGAGGCTATAAAAAGCCTATTAGAGTGTAAAGAAGGGGGAATTTAAAGCAACAGTACAGATCTCCTTTCGATCTGAGGGATTGCTAAGGATGGAGAGTAACATTTCCCTGAATTGTGAATGAGTTAGTCTCTGTGAGCTAGGCCTGGGTTCAGAGAAGACTTAAAATTATAAATGCTAAAAAGAGGACAGGATTTTGCTTGAGGTAGGAGAAACTAACTACCATTAGTGGTGCTATGAAAATTGAGAAATATTGTGGAAAATGCTATAGAAGATTAAGACAATAGGCAAGAACTGCTTAATGTGAGATCTTTCGAAAGATGTACTGGAGAAAAAGGGATAGTAATGGAAAAGAAGGGATAGAAATCAAATGGTACTGAGCAGAGTTTTGTTAATAAGCACACCATCAGGGTACTCTCTTGCACAGGAATTTAAACTGGGTGGTTAAGTGGACAGCAGTCTTTCAGAACTGCCAGAAGAAGTAGCATGAAGCTCTAAAGATTAAACTAGTCAAATGAAGCAATAAACAGACTAAATGGGAAACTATTTATAAATAGCTATGCAGAATAAAGATGACCAGTGCCTTAAACTGAAGGGGTGAGGCTAAAGGAAAAGAGTGACTCAGAGATGAGAGGGAACTCGTCAGTACTGATTTTTTTTTTTTTTCTGTAATTAATTAATGGCAGGTAAACTTGTGACATTCTTCCCTGAGGTAGACATAGATACATACTAGATCCTTTTGTGCTTATACTTCTGGTGCTTTGGCAGTGATCTTGGCTATCACATGTAGGGCTGCATGGCTTATAACCAGCCTTGCAGCTGGGCAGGGCCAACCTACAGGATGGGGCTGGCCAGGTTCTGCCTGCTCTGCTAGGCAGCTGAATGCCTCTGCAGGCTGGCCACCACAGCTCTTAAAATCGTGGTGGAGAAGGTTTGCATGAGAAAAAAAAGAGGATTCAGTAAAGCCACTTTGGTTTTTTACTGCAGATAAGTTGATGAATGTTTTCTTGCTCAGTATACCTCACCTGACAGCAGCATAGCTTTTCCTTCAACGTACAGCTGTTCTTTGAGTGTTGGTAATACTGCAGTTGTCAGCCCAACCATGGTGATTTGCCTCACTGATAATTTTTTTACAAATCATTAATGGGAGTGGGTTTTGGGGGGTTTTTTCCATGTTGTGGCAGTGTGCCCCCTTACTACAGATACTGAGTATCTAGTAATTCAGACTGAGCATTCAAATATATTTGTAATTCCTGTCCTGATACTGTCATTAATGTCTTTGTTCTTGCTTAGTTCACATCCCTGTTTCTTGATGCTCTTGCTGTTCCCTACAGGTGTTTATTACACTTTAAAAAACCTGTAATAAAGTTGTCAGATGATACCTGTTCCTTTTCAAATAGCCTAAGGGAACCTAGCTCTTAGCTTATTTATATGCCTCTTCATTGTTCCTGAAGTGCAGCAGACTATTTTAGAAACAGCAATAGTGTTGAAAAAATGTATTAAATATATGGAAACTGAACTGCAGTGAACTCTCTGCATTATGTTTTTTGTTTTGCCGCTTTTTCATTAAGTTGCTTTCTTACCTTCTTCCTCTAACCAAACCCTTTAAAAACACCTTGGTGGAGTTTCCTTGTTTTATTAATTACAGACCCACTGTGCTCTTAGCACTACTGTTAAAATAATGTTTTTGATGGAGTTGCTCGTTGTTGCGAAGGTGACCTTTCTGCACCGGCAAAATTAGGGCAGTCTGGAAGGTCAGCAGGAACAATTCACTGAAGCTTCACTGAGTTGACTTCTTCCTTCCTGGAAGCATGAAAGCATTTGTGCAGGCATGCACTCCCCTGGCTCTCGGCACGCCCGCAGCCCTTATGCTGCTTTATGAGCAATCCAGCTCTAATCCAAAGCAGCACTCACAGCTGTGAAGCAGAAAAAGCTGCTTGCTGCTGCACTTGGGCCCTGCTTTGGGCTGCCTGATGTCCTAACTCTGTGTGAATAAAGGACCCAGTGACAGAAGAATACTCCAGGCAGATTAATCGCGCTTTGGCTGGGCACTCTTTGGTGTGTGCAGTGCAGATCACTTCAAGGCACAGAACAGCCTGGCAGCCTTTCCGTGCTATTCTGGGCCCTGCAGGGATGTCTCTGATTACTGCAGAAGGTCAGGTGTGTGCATGAGTGGAGAGATGCTGAAGGGGAAAAGATATATTTAGGGAAAATGCCAGTGCATGGCTATCTGTAAACTCTGCACAAGCGCTGAGGATCACCCTTCCTTCCCACACCGCTACCCTGTTCCCTCTCCCTTAAGAGACAGCAGCAGCTTTTGCTGCTTCATTCACTGGAAATGAATTGCTTTACCCACATCAGGCATTCCCAGGTGGGATTTCTGTACATGAGCTACTTGTGTGAGCCTGTTCCTCAGCTTCTGTTGTCTCTCATGCCCTGAAGAGGAGAGCCATTTCTTTTGTATCACTTTTTTTTATCTCTGACAAAAACAAGCAATGACTTTAAGTCCAGATAGTATTAAATGTTGTCTTTTCTTGCCATATACCTACTATGGTTCTGTTTACTCATCTTGAGATTTGGATAGCTGGGAAAATATTCTTCTTTCTTCCTTGACTAGATTTTAATAGAAGTATTGCCAAATACCAACCATTTTCTGGATGTTTTTGCCCTTCAGGACCATCTGGGGAATAAAATCTTTATTTTTATCACCAGAATTCATGTAAAATACTGCAGGTGGTCAGACATAGATCACAGCTCTTCTCTGTGAGTTTTTACTGGTGGTATTTGACTGGAATGTAAAAAAACCTAACGAGAAAACTCTGTCAAACTTTGCAATACTTAAAATTTACTTGCAGTAATGCTAGCTTGAGCCATTGTCCATTGTATGGGAACTGGGAAGGTTGTTTTCAAAATTTCAAAAATTAGACTCAGAATTTTTGTCACGGTTCTCTGAACTTCAAGAAGGCAGTTATCACAGAATCATTTAGAATGATCTCTGAGATCATCAAGTCTTATCAGGGAGCTGTAGAGAGACTTGCAGAGTGTTATGGTATTAGCAAGCAGAGGGGCTTGCTTATGCACTGCATCCACCAGTATTTTGAGTTAAATTGCTGTTCCCATGTGTGTTACCTAGGTCTATGTTACCTTTGCAAGGCTGTTGGCAGAAAATGCTCATCTCCTGCTATGGTTTTTCTTTCCCTTATATTCAGACATGTTTATTTGGAAGCCTGATATTTTCATGCCTAAGCAATTGGCCTCACATTAATTTTTTTAGTCCTTAGTGCCAGATTGCCTGTTTACAACTTAACCTTTTCTTGACCTGGTTCACAGCTTACTTTCTTGACTTATGGCCTTCACCAGTTTTTACCACCATTTGGCTCCAGCTGTTCTTATAAAAGGAGGCATTTAATTGCACCTTCCAGTCAGCCTTAGGGCTTGAAACCACTCATCAGTTCCAATCATGTTTGCAATACTCCGTGTGGAAGAGACGGCGTCTCTTAGCACTTTGCAGGGTAATGTGTTTTCAGTCCTACATTTATTGGAAGTGCTTATACAGCATTCTTACAGGATTTAAAAATCCACATGGGAGAGGAAGGGGTGAGATTTTAAATTCCAGTGGAGCTGGATAAGAATTATAAGCATTATGAATATGATAGGAGGTGATTTCTGCAAATGCTGCTGTCCTCCAGCTACAGCTCGTTGCCCTCTTGTGTCTGTTTGGTTTGAGCCTGTCAGTGGTTAGTTTGATTTCTATCATCTGTTCTCTAGTGCAAGAAAATAAGTGAGGTATAGCTTCTTAATGCCTCTTGTGACTGTACAGGTCTCCATCATATTCTTTTTCAATTGTCTCTTCTTCTGAATGAAGAATGTTTGTCATTCAAAAGCTGTTTCTTATTTTTGCTTGTCCTCAGCATGCTCCTCTGAACTGCTGCTGCTTACACTAAAGTGTTTTGAGAGGGAGGACTAGGACTGCATGCAGAACTTGAGTTGTTTCATTTTCCTCTGTGGTGATGATTGCTCTTTTCCTGTTCCTTATTCCTTGTGAGAGTTTTGATTTTGCCCTTCTTTGTTCGTTTGTTTGAGACTATGTACACTTGGAACTATGGTGTGTAACTGTCTATTGCAATCCCAGGATCTTACTTGCCAATAGTAATGGTCAGCTCAGACTCTGTCACTTTATGTGGAAAATTACTTATTTTTGTGTGCATGCCTGAAAGTTTATCCAAATGAGCTTTATTCGTACCTACATTAAATCATTTGACAATGTAATGTCCAGTAGCAGAGTGCAATTAAGACTTTTCTGCAGTTTTCCAGAGCAAGCCCTCATCTTCACCTCCATGAATAATTTAATCTATCAACCACCATACTTATTGTTTTCCTTTTAAACACTTTGTCTAGATTCCATGCGAGCCTATCAAACTGGATCCTTCCCTGAATGACAAGTGACTGATAACTCCTACTTTGTTTCCTGTTCTCAAAAATAAAGAGCTCACCTTTGAGACCTTCCCACTTGTTTTGGCTGCAGGGTTTCTTTTAAGACCTGCAATGTATACATTAATTATCTTCTGGAAACACGACTGAACTATAGCCAACAGGTCTTCCTCTGTCCTCTGGTACTTTTCTTTTTGGTTGAGACTGCTGCTTGCAGTGGTTTTGTTTGCCAGCTAACAAGTAACCTTGGGCTTTTCCATATTTTGGCCCTCTGTTCAAGCTCTCTTAAGTGTGCAATGCTGAGCCATCTAATAGGGTTTAGAGGCTTTCTGACTGAATGGCCAAGTTATACAGCTCAGTGATTGGGTGGTTTCTCTTCTTCATCTGTATCTGGTGGAGCTTGAACAGCTCTCCAGCTGGATAGCTGAAAACCTGCAGAAGGAGATGCTGGTATCCACACTTTGCAGTCCAGCAGGATTGTTTAAAGCAGTATCAGTGGGAACAGTTCCAGGTTAGTCTCTGCAGCACAAAAGACCTACTGTGAGCCAGATCTGTATCCAAGATGTATTCACATTATGCAAGTATTTCCTGTTCAAGGGGACTATTAATCAAACCAGACAACTCTTTTACAGCAAAAGCTTTCCATAAAATTCATATTTAGGACATGACATAAACTTACTCTGTAAAAATGGCTGTTGACAGTTTGAAACAACAACAACAAAAATTAAAAAACAAAACAAACAATAATTGGAGAGAAAAAAGTCTTCTTCTGGAAAGTAGAATGGCATTTAGCTCTTGCATGAGCTCGTATTTATGCCTTTTATGATTAATTAAGAGAATGAGTCTTAGGGGGGACTGAGGGAGCTGGGGGTGTTCAGCCTGGAGAAAGAAAGGCTTATTGCTCTCTCATTGCTCTCTACAACTGCCTGAAAGGAGGTTGTAGCCAGATGGGGACCAGTCTCTTCTCTCAGGCAATGAATGGACACGAGGAAATGGTCTGATGCTTCACCAGGGGAGGTTTAGAAAAAATTCCTTCATTAAAAGGATTGTCAGGCACTGGAACGGGCTGCACAGGGGAGTCCCCATCCCTGGGGGATTTAAATGATGTGTAGATGTGGTACATGGAGACATGGTTTAGTAGTGGACTTGACAGTGTTAGGTTGGTGCTTGAACTTGATGATCCTATAGGTCTTTTCCAACCTAAATGGTTCTGTGATTCCATAGTACTTCATATTTCTGCCTAAAGATAACGGTGTTCATTAAATTTGAAAGCAGGTTCTACAAGAAGGGAAACTTGTGATTTTGTTTCAGAGCTGCATTGTTGACAGTGTAATACATCCTGCAACATGAAAGATAACCTCCTACTGTAACTTTGTAAGTGTCAGTGAGTCCCATTAAAAGATCCCTTCTAATCATATCTGGATATGAAAGGTGTGTTGGGGAGTGTTAGTGACTTTGGCTTATAAACAGAAAAATGTTTTAGTGTTTTAGCCTTTTAGCCTGCAAGTGTCTGGTGCTTCTGCTTTCTGCACTGAAACATTGAATTTCTATTAATAGAAGTCACCTAACGGGATGGGTGCCTGGTTCCTGGGGAGCAGAAAAACCACTCAATTTCAGTCAAAGTGTTTCTCCTGTCAGAGAATTAAGAATCCCTAATTTAGAAAATGCAGTTCACTTCTGAAGTGTCTTCTGATCACCTTTGTTGAACAAAACAACAACCACTTTGCTGGAATGTTTTTCTGTGCTGCACTTTTGTTCAGTAGGGGCTGTGTTGGTTGTGCAGTGACTCTGCTCATTGCATCCTTCCTTGCACCTGCCAGCCCTGTGTTCTCCTCTGTTGACAGTTCTGCAGCACTTGTTTCAAAAATATCTTCTTTTCAAGTTTTTTTAAAATTATTTTCCACTATAAAGCTTAGCTGCTCTAGATCTGTCCCATCCTCCTCTCTCAGAAGGACCTGTATGGTTTCATGCTTGAAAGGACACTGAAGGATTTTCCCTACCGGGGGCATTTCTTACAGCAGAACAGTTTCAGTGTTACTCACACTGAGGAGGTGTGTGCCTGAGGAAAGGAGGAGATACATCACTTGCCTATTTCCTTTCCCTGCTGCTGCTGTGGTTTTCCAAGGAAGAAATATTCCTTTTCCATGATTTCAAAGGCTCAGTCTGGGTGTTGCCTTTCGTAACAGAGGGCACGTGTTGCAAATTCTGGAGAGGAAGGAGAAACAGAGGTCCTCAGGGAAATAGCTGCCTGGCTGCTGGCCACAGGACTGCTCAGGTCTTAGATTCTTGCTGGAGTTACAGGAATGACAGAGCTGATATGTGGGATCATTTTTCTGAAACTGCTAAGGGAAATCCATGTATGCTTGGTACTCGACACCTCTCTGGGAAACACTGTCAGACAGCCAGGTGTGCTCACTTGCAGAGCTCAGATGTGTCTTATGTTGGCAGTATTGAGTCTGAATAGAGCAGTCTTACAAAGACGTATTTCAGTCTTTTGGAAGATACAGTTTAATCCATTTTCCAGAGATAGCATGGTCTTCTTAAAGCCCCAGCAGTAGGTTTTTACTTTCCATCTCATCTGAACAGACTGCAGAAGGGCCAGTCCTATGTTCAAACCCTACCCTGCTCTAGAGTGCACAGAGACAGCAAAGTACTTACTATCTGATGTGTACTGTGATTTTTAAATTATTTTAATTTTATAGATGTATAAAAGCAAAAACTTTATTCCTCCAGACAATTCCCTTGCCTAACTTTCATCTGAATTGAAGCAAGGCTTGATCTCCTCCTCCAGCTCCTCGCCCCATCCAATAGTGATAGCAGAGATTTCCTCTCATTAAGTGAACTTAAGATGGAGCCCACCCTCAAATAAAAATCCAAACATTTTGCTTTGTTTTGGGCAAAGGAGGCAGGGAGGCATGTAAAAGACAGGAGAAAGACAAATAGCCTTTCTAAACAAACAAAGGATAATTGCTCTCATAAATGTGGGTCCTCATAATTTAAGAGCAATAGTTTATATACTTGGTAAGCCTTATAAACAGAGAGAGGAGACAAGGGCCAGAGTTGTGTTCAATAAAAGGTCCAGCTCAACAAGGCCCTTGATTGTTAAGTTGTGTATTTTGTGAGCCTCTGCCAAGTTTCCTTGCTAGCAGGGCTGTGCTGAGTGCTGATATCTGCACAGAAGAGCAAGCTCTGGGAGTTCCTCTGCAGCGTCCTGTGAGTGGGAGGGTGCCTGGGACTGAGAGCAGTTAGAGGCAAAACCAAACCATCCTGTGAATGGAAACTCTGTTGTGGTGGGCAGCATGATATTTTGGGGTTGGCAGGTAGAAGGTTCATCTAAAAAGCCTAAATCTAGAGTGTGTTTATAGTACAGTATATAGAAAATTTAAATGTGTCATGTATTGGCCAGATGGTAGAAACCAGTGATAAAGGCTTTAACTTCACCACAGCTTCTAACAGTAGTTAACTCTGTGGCTTAAGGAAGGCTGGTTAATTTACCTGCTTTGCTTTCTCTCTCTCTCTTTTTTTTTTTTTTTTAACATTTTTTCATAAGATTTCAAAACATTTAATGAATGAATGTGAAACAGTATTCCTGTTAAACCGACTTTTTGTTGTGATTATTCCTCACATCATATCTCAGCTTGGATGTATTCTGTCATACAGGTAAACAAAACTTGAACTGAAAATTTAAACTGTTTCAAATAATGAACCTTAAGGTTGCCAGGTTTTTCATGGTTGCATGCAAGAATCTGGTGATTCCACACTGTGCATGGTGGTGTGTCCAGAGGGTTGTATTTCAAGTCTGCTACCACCTCTGACTTGAGGTGTTAATGAAGTTTTTGTTGTATAATGCATTAGCTTTGTTCCTGAGCACCTGCAATCTGCTTGCTTTTGCTATTACTTTTTTCCCCATTAAACTAGAACACTTTGTATCTGTGTATTCAGATTTTGTCTGCAGCAACTCCTGCCTGTGGTGGTGAAGAACTCTGGCTCTGACTGTGTGGGCTTTACTACTGGTGCTGGGAAACAAACAACAGGTTGCATTTCAGCAACTGTGTGAGTGCTCAGAGTAGTAGAGGGACCTTGGGGCAAAGAAAGATGCATGGCTGGGTGAGCACAAATATTAGATGTGTTGCAGTATGTCATATTCTGCATGATCTTCATGGGATGCCTAACACAGGTTGGTGGCACCATGTGGTCATGCCAGTGTGTAATATTCCTGTGAAAAAAGGAAATTTTTCTGCCTTTCTGTGAACCTCACTCGCCTGTAATGCTCTGGTACCAGAATGTGCAATTGCAAGGAAGCAGAGCTGTTGTGTGACCAGGCTGGGCTTCCTCTCAGGCTGCTAAATTACTCCTGGTGACTAATTAGATGTGATAGATTAAGGTGCCAGTGCATGGTGAGGGCACAGGGGACAGGTGATAGTACTGTGGCATGCTCACAGGTGACTGATGTAGTTTAGGTGCCTGTCAGCTGCTTTGAGATGATGGGTGTCTCAAAGTGCCCTGAAGCTCCTTTGGAGCTCCGTCCATGTCTCCAGGAACACCTCAGTGCCAGCTGCAGAGGAGGCTCCTCAGCCCTGCTGCATGCCTGCTGAAGCTGGAGAGCTTGGAGGCTACTGATGGGGAGCATGAAGCCAAGTGGTTGAGATTTGTTCAGCTGTCAAAAGAAGACAGGCAATTTACTTTCTCCCAGTGGTGAAGCTGTCAGATGCAGCAGCGTCAGGTCTGTTGCTCGAGCTTCTCAAGCACCCTGACTCATAAGATTTGCCTAGATGTCAAAACATGTGCTGAGGGAAGTCTCAACAATACATTTGATGCAGTGTTTCTTTTGGATACAGTCTTTCAAAAGAAGCAGGATATGAATTTACATCAAGGTTGCCAAGACATCCAACAGCTTCTGAATTCCTTGTATGTTAGTGGAACGGTTATTATAGCTTATTTTAAAGTATACCATTAAATATAAACTGAATTTCCTAATCCAGTTTATATTGGTTATAACATAAGAATAAACGTCTGGCTTCATCCTCTGGCTCCACTCATCATTATCTGTATGACATTTTTGAAATCATATTCTGCAGTGGAGTTATGGGTTTTAACAGAGGGTGCAAAAAAGGGAAGGAGTGAAACAGCAGCACTTTTTACACCATCATAGCTGACAACAACTCCGTGATCGTATCCTCTCAAACCACAGTGCTTCCCATGATTTGGGAAAGGGTCCCATTTCCCCAGCATGTCTCCCACAGCTGCAGCTGTCACCAGCAGGTTTTCCACAGTCGGGAGTTCAGGTCCTGCATTGGTGCATCTCCAGGATGCATCATCTTTTGGGCTGCACTGGAGCTCACCTGGGGACCTGGTACAACCCAAAGTAATTTTCATGGTCTGTCGTGTCTATTCTTTTGCCACTCTGCTGAAAGGGGAGAATAAGTGTTTAATAAGGGAGAATTTGATTTAAAAACTGGTACAAGTCTGAAAAAAATTATAGTACTGCAGTTGTGTCTCTCATAAGTTACTACAGCTCAAAGTAGTATTACTCCCAGGAAAGTGAGAAAGCCCATTGCCTGGCTGAGTTACAAGGATGTGCTGGACACACACTAAAAGCTGTTTTCCTTGCAGTGTAAACTTAACTTAAAGCTAAAATATCTTGGTGGCTTGTCTTAAAGGTTACAACTCGTGTCCATCTGTTTTCTGAGCCGTGCTTTCATGAAGTGTCTCCATTTTAAACAAAGCAGATGAAGCCTCAGCAAGTGCCCCTTGTTGTAAAGCTGTATTCTGTGGCTTGCCTGATAAATTTTTAATTAATTTAAACATAAGCTAAATTTAACCCAGCTTAAAAACAGTCCTTACCACTGTGCTGCTGGGTGTTTGGCTTTTTTTTGCACTCACCTATTGTAATATGCCAATTCCTGATCTTACATACTTTAACACAAAAAAGAAGCAAAGAGAGAAAGTGAATAGGGTAAAATCATTAGGTTTAATTGTGTGATTAGAATGTTACTCATGAGGAATTTCATACCTTTTCCTAGAAAAAATGTTTTAAATTATTTAATTGCCTTTAATTTGGTTCCCTAATTATATTAGGTGTATATTATTAAGTTTTCCCTGGCACACACTTTTATAAATGAAAGGTGAGCTTTTTATTCAGTTGTAGCGCTTCTGTGGTTTCCATTACTTTCCATACTTAGTAAGAAAATTGAAAGCTGCTGCTTCATTTCTGGCCATCTGTAATTTTAGTAAACTGCCTATAGGTACAGCCAGATTTAGCTCTACATGGAAATAATGCACGTATATGTTTGGAGAGATAATTAGATTATACCAAGTTTGTGATTCCCTGCAGGAGAAACCAGAGTCTGAATCAGCTGCACTCCTTGCCAGGGCAGAACATGATCCCTCATTGCAGGTGTTTAGCATCTCCCTGTTGCTCCACTACACAGCACTACCAGTGCTCCACAAATCCACAGTGACATCCAGGTTGCTTTTGGAGTTTGTCCACACCTTTTCTAAGCAATGGCTTGTTGCAGCTGGTTAAACAACACCATTTAATCCCTAGCTTTATTTTGAAATTCTTGTCAACACCTGATATAAATCAGTTTTCTCATCCTTAAAAGTATAACAGAAACAAACAGCAGCGAGTGATGAATCACATGTGCTGCAGTGGAGTGCTATTCAGTTCACATTGCTTAAACTAAAATTAGGATCAAAGCAGTTTAATAATGGCATTAATTTAATCAGTAGTCAATGAACTTCTCATTTGGGATCAGTACCAGTAATGCCACAGATAAATTACAACCCTGAACACTGAATTAATGTTAATAAGCACTTACAGAAAACAGATTTAACTAATCCCCAAAGGTTACAGACTCTCTTCCCCAAGTACACTCACATACTCTGCCAACATGTGTGGGTTATATCTCCCCCCTTTCCCCTTCTGAAGTGCACCCATATCCTGCAGGAGCTGTGGGTGCTCTCACCTCCTGGGACCCAGCGCTGCTCCCTCCAGCTGGTGAGGCAGCACCCACGAGCTTGGTGCACCCCATATATTGTGGGTCTTTGCCTGAAAGCAGGCAGCTCCCCAGCTCTGAGTAGGAAGCTGCTCAGTCTGGTGATGATGATTTTCTTCATTGTTAGGGTGACTGGTTAGAGATGATGGTTTTTGTGCATTTTAACATGATCAGAGTTGGGAAGCACACACTGATTTTATTTGGTTTTTACACCTGCACACCACCAATGATTCATTCACATTTCTGTCTTAAAAGGTGGTGTCCCAGACCATTTGCCAAGGTTAGGCCATGTCATTACCATCTGTTCCTAGATCTCACTTTGATATCCTCAGTACCCTTCTGCTGCATTGGCAGGGCATAGAAGCACATCCTGCACTGTGCCTCTGTGTACAGAAAGGCTGCTAAATGCAGTTCAAATGTGATGAGAATGCTTTTTGCTCTTCAGAGTTTGGAGTTTTTCTATAAACAAAAATCTGAATTCCCTTCAAGAGCAAATATCTGTTCAGAGAAAGGCTGGCAAGCTTGCTGCAATGTACTGCAGACAGATGAAGCTTTGTTGTGTTACAAGGCAATTTGCCTAAGGGGCAGGCTCTGCCAGCTGTAGTCTCAGCTAAAATAACTTATTCTGCCTGAATTGTTCCCCAGATATGGCTTCACTTGCATGAAACTCATTATAATCAGTAAAGAAGACTCAGTAGCATCACTGGTGAGTGCTGTAGATCTAGCAAGTAATGAAGAGAAGCGACTGCTTCACTGGGGTGTGCAAGAACCATGGCTCCGTCCCAAGGCAGGCATCCCACCTGTGTTTTGGAGCAAGGAAGAGCTGGATATCCATGCCTAATGGTCAGCCCTCGTGGCTGGAGGCATTGTGGCCTCTCTGAAGCTTTTTCTTGTTGTGGTGTTCAAATGGTTTCTGGCTGGGTTATAACATAGCAGATCACTTGGGAATGTATTGTTGCCTTCCAGAGCTTAGGAAATAGAAATTGCTAAATCAACAGAGGCCATTCAACATAAAAGCCTTGTGAGTCAAACATCACTTCAGCAGCATATGTTTTTCAGTAAACTCAAAGCTTTGCAAGGGCTTTCCTTAAAAAGGTGGGATGGTGAAGGCCAGGGTTTTTTCAATAAGAAGTGATGCTCCATGTGAGCTGTAGAGTCTGTCCTTGTGCTCTGCTCTTCAGCCCTTGTGAACACCTTTCTTGAGGTATGTGGCAGGTATACTTTAGTGCCAGGATTTGATGAGTTACATCACAGTCTGACTGCAGTGGCAGAATTCAAGTACTGCAAAAGTCAGATGAGAAGCAGCTTGGTGGAGCGTTTGTTTTCCATCTCCAGGTGGATGTACAGACATCCCATTTCAGCAGGTAGTGAACAAAAGACCCATTTCATGTGTTATGGAGATGGTCCTAGGGAGGATTTTAATTCTTGAGATTCAAATGGAAGGACTTCGGTGCCCTTGTATAGAGATACCTCTGTAGACATAAGCAGCCACTTGCACTCAGGTCATTGAAAATGTTCTACCTCTGTGCTTTTACCACCCCTGTTTCCTTCCTTGTATCATGTCAAAACAGTCAGTCCAAACTGGGCAAGAGGGATATCTTGTGATAGACACCTATTCCCATAAACTACAGGGTGATCAGGAATTAGCAATAGATTTTACCATCTCCCAGACTGGATAAGATATTAAATAGTGAAAACTTCAACATTTTATACTAGTTTTTGAATCACCCTCAGGGCTACAGAAGTATTTTCCTGAATTATGTAATACCAGTAGTATCAGTGCCTTGCACACAGTTCATGTGTTCTGTGAATGGAATTAAAATTATGGAGCAAGTAAATGTATAACTGGATTATAGCAGATTAGTGGCCCAGTGTTTGCAATCTCATCTCACTTCTTACTTTAGCATTTCTCATAATGATGCTTTTGCAGTGTCATGTTCCTATACATGGTTCATGCTATAAATAGTCACAAATACAGCATGAATGGAGTGTAACTTAGTATAATGAAATGAGGGCAATACTTTCCAGCCAATTACTGAGGTTATAAAAGTCTCTTTGCCACAAATAGAAGAAAGAGAGTGAACTAACCTGGCAGTGTTTCAGCTTTAGTGTGTAGCGAGGGGAGTTGTGATCCTGTGAGATGCTGGCTGCTCTGAACTTACAGTAGCCTCTGGTACTCTGCAGATCCTAGGAACTACTTGGCATCCAGGTACTACAGCATCAGCCTCTTCACTTGTAAATTCAGTGAACTGGAAAATGTGAAGTCACTATGTGCTTCTAAATGTTTCCTAATAAAAATTCTTTTTACCTTCCTATTAAAAGCTTTTAAATCAGATTTTGTGATCTCTCCTTTATTGGCCATGTTCCATGTTTCCAAATTATACTGAAGAATGCTAGAAATACATTTTTATAAATTTTTTTGTTTGTTTGCAGTAGTGTTCTGCTTGAAGTCTTGTGCAGTTAGGAGGGAGACAATGAAGTAAGTCACTACTATAATTTCTGCACCTGAAGCCTCAGTACCTAGTGGAAATATAGCACAGTGTTAAATGTCTTTTCTAGAACCTGAGCCTCATTACATCTACCTTACTTCACATCACACATCCTGTAAACACAACCTTATCATCACTCCTTAAATATACTGGTAGTACAGCAGTTGGACAGTGCTTTTCCCTGTCTGAAAGATTATAACTTTCCCCTGTGCTTTGTGTCCATCAGCCTCACTTCTGATGCAGGTCTTGTAAGGATAAGTATCAGTTCAGCTGGAGGTGGTCTGAGGGTGGATTCACTGGGATTCAGTACCAGTTTAGTAGTGTTAGTAGTCCTTGTCTCCAAGCTTAGCATAGTGCATCCCACCAAGAAATCTGTAGCCTCAACTCTATCAAAAGGAGAGCACATGCTAATTTTTCTACAGCAAGGAGGAAGACTGGCAGTGGAGTGTGCTGCTCAGGAGTCTCAAAACTGAGGCCAGTGAATGCTGAGTCTCAAGTTGTAAGTTACAAGGATCTTTGGTATACTCACTGTATTGTGGGGAAAAAAAATCTTGAGGAATTTCACTGAAGTTCAGGACTCTTATCAGAGTCCACATGAGCAGGGTTTAATATGCTCCTGTGGATCACATGCATTGCAGTGAACTTCATCCTCTTGCCTCTCAAAATGGAGAATGGTGTGTATTTTATGAATAGAGTAAAAAAAATCTGTACAAGTGTGTACTGAAACAACTTTGAAAAAGCTGTAGCAAGGGCATTGCTTCTCAACCCAAAATGTGTATCTGTGCCAACGATGAAAATAAGCATCAGTTACTACTTAGTTTTTCACATTCCTGACAAATTCTTTCAGTAAGAGTTTTACTTCTCTGTTTTAAAAAGACGAGGATGGCTAACAAATCAGGGCTGGTTGATGATAAAGGGTTGGAAAGCTCTTGGGTCATCCTGTGTAAACAACATCTTAAAGCAGAATTTTCTTCGTAGATTAATTCCTCTATTGTTGTGTTTTGATTTGGGATTTTTAAAAATTTTGCTGCTTCCTAGAAAGCTCTAGATGTCAATCCTAACCCACTCAGCCTATGCCTTGACCTGTTTGTGTACTATGTCAAACATTTTAACCCTCAACTACAATATTGTCTAAGTCAAACTTTCCTACTGCTCCTTCTTACGTAGCTCTGCAAGTACAGTAACCTTTCCCTCACCTCTGTCCTCCAGCTGCATACACTGGAGGTCTTGGTACATATTAGCATGTTTGATCTTCGGCTGCAGAGGTCAAGATCACTTAACCTTTCCACTCAGAGTTTGGGAATTGGCACATTTGTTATGACATTTTCACAAGGGTTTGATTTGCTTTAATTAGGCATGGTTTGTTCTTCTGTGCAAGGCCTCAAAAAGAGGAGCATTGTTAAGTTCAGTTGAATTGGTAAACACAGAATATTTATATTTAGAAGGAACTCCTCTACACCTTCCTGTCAGGTGTGTATGCATATTCATTAGACCACCCTGGCAGGTTCCTATTTTTCTTGGACTTTGTGAAGATAAGGGCCTTTCTCTTCATCTTCCTCTTACTTTGTCAAGATGTCTAATATTTCTTGCTTCCAAATGCTGCTTTTGCTGCTGTCCTCTATTTAAGTCTATTGCCTGAGATACTGCCATAAGCTGATGGTAATAAATCTGAGGATAAATGTAAAATTCCATATAGAGCTAGTGATGATGTTTTAAATAATTAGTTTAGGTTAACATGAAACAGACTGAAAGATTTAGATAGCGCCAGAGTTCTTGCTTTGAATAATAACTCAGCAATTGTGTGGACATAAACATCCCATTTTCTTTTTTTGCACATTGATTTTGAGTTAATGAAATCAAAGTGACATTGAAAGAGTCAGTGAATGATTTTGTTTATCTCATTTCCGTAAATTGAAATCACAATGAATTGAAAAGGAATAATTACAGTCAGTTCATATTTTCTGCACAATAAAGCAGTTATTTATTATGGTGTTCAGTAGACTGGGAAGTTATTGAAGTTGCCATAAATACTGAGTGCTGAATTCTTGATTTACTTGTGTGTGTGCACATCTGATACTCCTCAATTGTCGGAGTACCATATGCTGTTGTGCATAAATAGCGATCTGCAATTTATAGAGCACAAGTCACAGACACAGCAATAGGGACCTCAGACGGCAGGGCTGGGTTTCAGAGGGTGGCTAATGCCCTCTGAATGCTTTTGCAGTCATAAGTACCATCTGTTTTGACACAGTCTGGGACTGCTTCACACTGGTGGTCAGGCATCCGTGTGACTTAGTGCACTTGGGCTTGAGCCAGTTACATTTTTCTAGCAGAAGAAAGCTGCCAGTGGCCATGTCTCTCTCCCAGCTTAACTCCCAAATTTCCCATAAACAAAATTTTAATCCTTGTGGTTCAGAATAAGCACTACATGCTTGCTCAGTGCGTTGTTGTGTGTGTATTGTGTGTGTTTGCAACGAGAGGGGACTGCTCACTGTCACTGCAGGGCTCTCATAACGTGACGTGTTTATTATGAAATAGCCTCAGTTTGTGTATCTTTGTTGAAGAGATGCTGGATAAGTCAGATCGAGCTGGTGTTGTGCATTTTTGCTTTGGAGGTCTCTGGTTTTTTCTTTCATCCTCTCCAGAGCGTTCCTCTCACCCAGGTCCCAAAGGTGATTTGCTGGGGAATTGGCTTTGGCCAGCTCTTTGCTGAATGCATTTCTTTGTCTGTACATGTAGTGGCAACACTGTGGGTTTGTAAGAAATGCAAAAATGTGGATTAAGTGAAGTTTTCTACCATTCCTTCAAAAAGCCCTGGAGACCAGCTTTGTTTTTCTCAGTTTGGCCATGTGTCAGAAAGGAGGAGGGATACAACCCTAGAAACGAGGTATTTGCCCTCAAAACATGAGAGTGCTTGCCAGGATACTAGCAGGTGCTTTTGAAGGAATCTCATTCCTGGAAAAGAAAATAAACTTTGAAAACTGAGGTGTAAATGGATCTGAGCTGATCAGGAGCAGGTGTTGCAGGTCAGCCTTTAGTTACACGTCGCAGAGTTCTGCTGAATTTTTGTAATTGTGGCCATCCTACAGATGGATGCAGGCAGGACTCCTAGTCTGCAAAAGCATTAGTCTGGGAGTAAACACATCTCATTTCTAAAGTCAGGAAAACTGTTACTGCCTCTGTGTAGTTCTCCTACGGGACTGGAAAGAGCTCACCAAACTCACCCTGGAGTGAGCAGTAACATGGTAACTTATTAAGCAGGTTTTATAGATGAAGGATATGTTCTCTTATCTGTTTGGCAGCATTTTTTTGTTGCTGTTTCATTATCACTCACTTACTGGTAATTTAGCTGGTAGAGGGATGTGTCTGCTGCTCTGACACTTGACTCATCAGCTGGGACACCAAGGAGGCACTTGAAGGTATCTCATGGACAATCCATAACAAGTTGGGCTGAATGAAACTGAGTTGGAATTGGCTTTACCAATTGGGTTTTGCATTTGTTTTCTTACTTTTAACCTAAAGGCCTCTTCTTGCGCTGTGTACAACTCTGTCCCATAATTTGCAGGTTTAGCTTTTCCAAATTACCAGCAAAGACTATGTTTTCAAAGCCTGAATTAATTTTAGTAAGGATATTTGTACTATTCTAAATTACATTAGCATCTGGAGAGAGACTATTAACAAGAGTGTGTAGAGACAAGACAAAGGGAAATCACTTCAAAGTGAAATAAGAGTAGGTTTAGATTACACATACAGAAGAAATTCTTTACTGTCAGGATAGTGAGGCAATGGAACAGGTTGACCAGAGAAGTTGTAGGTGTCCCATCCCTGGGAGTGTTCAAAGCCAGGTTGGATGGAGCTCTGAGCAATCTGTTCTAGTAGAAGTTGTCCCTCCCAGAGCAGGAGGATTGGATCTAGATGATCTTTAAGGTCTCTTTCAACCCATCAACCTTCTATGATTCTGTGATCTAAACTTGATGATAGGAGAGAAGCACAGTTTGATGGCTTTAAATCTCTCATTACCATTTATTCTTCTGTTTAGCATACTGCTTACCATTTGTTTCTCCAGTTTTGAAGGTCAAATCCTGTATCCCCTGTTAATTTGAAAGTCAATAATTTCTGAGAGCTGCATGCTTTTAAAATGCCAACAGTTGATTATGAAACAATGTTCTTTTACAGAAATAATTTGTTTATGGCGAAAATGCTGGAAACAGCCGTTCTTGGGGGAATTATTTGTCTACTGCAGCATTTGCTACCAACTGGATGCAAGTCCTCTTGATTACACAACAAAGTGATTATATTGTCAGCTTTTCCCAGAGGCAAACATTCTTCTGCTTTGTATATTATTTTCCATTTAGAGTCACGCACATCTACCAGAATTACACTTCAGAGTTCTGCAGGTCCTGATACTTTTGATGCACGTAAACTGGGGATTTTTAAAATATTTCTCTTCCATAAATTTATTCCAGTGGCTTGTCTTGAAGTTTTGTAATAGTGCAAACTGATACATATTTCATTCCAAATTTTCCCATTTTTGAAAGGTGAAATGGTAGAACAGCTACAGTTATCTGGAGCAGCTGACTGGATTTCTGCATTTTGAAGTTGGGAGCCATTAAGCAGTTGTTCCAGTTTTCTATATAAATTGCAAAGATACATTTGCATCAACACAAACTGAGTGTTTATCATTCAAAGATAGAGTAGGATTTGTTTGTCCCATCTCAGTCTAAGTGACTGGTTCTGGCCATGTGTGAGTAGCTTGAGAGCCACTATCAAGCAGTGTGCACTCATCCTCTCTTCATTTATTTAAACTTGGTATTAAATGAAAAATAAATAACAATAGATTTAAAAAGTGGAACACAGTAATGTAGATGTTGTCTAGTCAGGTGGAAAAATGTTTTACCTGACAAAATTTTGTCCTTGGAGCATGTTAGAGTAACTCAAAGAAAAGGCAAGTTATAGTTGTAAGCCTGTTTCACTGAAATAAGTCATTCTGTGGATAAATTGGGAAGGTTTTTTGTACTCACCAGGAGGGGGCTCTTGGGTTAATTAAGGCTGTCAAACTTATCAGGAGAAGAGAGAGAGATGATGGAAGGATTTTTAGTATGATTCGAAATTAAGCAAACTTGCTATCCTTTTGTTGTCTTATTTAAGCCTTTATATTGAAAATGCTTATTTATAAGCATCTCGGAAAATTATTATTTTTGTTTTCACTCTGTTTGGTTTGCACATTTCAGAGCAACCTATTGAACAGCATGGATCCTCATAGGTGTGATAATCCTGAAAATGGGGGCTGATGAAATGCAATGTGTCTGGTCCATTGACAATCCAGCCTTGAAAATCCAGCAGGGCACAGGATGCCTCTCCTCAGAGTGGTATGGAATAGGCTGGGAGATGATAGCTGATAACTGCAACTAACTTTGGAGGAGGTGGACAGGGGCTTCTTCTGACCACTGAGTTTATCTACATTAGCATTTTTGTTCAAGTCCAAAGCTTGCTTTTGAAATGCCTCTCCTTCTTGCTCTGTTTTAGTAACCACCACAAGCTGTATGAACCCAGTTACATTCAGGCAAAACTAAAGCCAAAAAATATGTTTTGGCAATACACCTAAAGCACCAAAGGCAACCCCTTTGAGCATTCAGGGTTGGGGATTAAATTAAATATTGGTAAAAAAAATAACACCCACTTCCCAGGCCTGTGGATGTTGGGTTTTCAGCAATATTAGCTTTGCTCCACAGAACTTCTCTTTCTGGGCTGCACTCCTTGCTAATGTAAATACAAACTAGCTCAGCTGGAGGAGCTCCCTGGCATACCATAAAGAGTTGGGAGAACATCTGACTGAAGGATTTGAGCAGAGCTTGTACTTAAGCATGTGTGGAATTCATTTTGGAATACATGTTCACTGAGCATGGAAAAAATGCACCTTCCAATCCATCTCTATGTAATTCCCTGCAATGATGCACTGTGAAACCCTTTTCTCAGAGCTGATGTGCTAGTATCATCAGTGGTACTGAAGGCTGTATTAAGATGCTTTGACTTCCTAAACTAATAGTGAATTGTTTTTTTACTTTCCCTCCCCCTCAGTCTTTGTATTTTTAGCTTCGTTCGAAAATATAGGGATAAAATGAATTCCTGCCAAGTGGCAGGGGACAAAGGCAGTAGGGGGGAAATTAGTTCCAGCTTTCCACAAATACATTTTAAGGAAGAATTATTTGCTTAATAAAACTATAATCATGACTTCACTTGCAATGCTCTTTGACTTTAAGCATCTGTTGTGAGTATGCCAGGAATGCAAGATCAGGTCTCCAAATGTATGTAGAGGAGTTTATAGGCTAAAGAAAACTGGAGCTCAACATCACAGGGAAGCTACACTAGTATAATCCAAGGTGTAAAGTGTCACACAGAAACTACTGTGAAATGGCTACAGATTTTAGTTAACATATCCCTCTTCCACAATGCCTCTAGTCTTATACAATAGGTGCAGTTTCTTATTGCATTCTAAAGGAGGTTTTTAAAACCCATAAAAGGTTATTTCAAGTTCTGTGGAGCTGTTCCTTCCAAGACCATGTGGATGCGATTACTTTGTGGGCTCCAAGGTTGCTTACTTTTACACTGACAAATAGAGCTCTGCCACAAGTCTTTGCTCTTAAAATGAGAATTGCATGACTGACAAGATCTCACAGGATAAAAAAATTAGTTTTCACCTTTGCCAGAGTGTTTTTGTTCTTTTGACCTCAGTTTTCCCTGTAATTTTCTGTTTTGCAAAAATAAATTGTCTGGTGAGAGGGAAGCAGTAGCTGTAACCCATCTCAGGTTTATTTGGACTTTAGCATGTGTGTATTGGAAACAAGCTGGCAAAACACAGAGTAAACAAAATAATGGTATAATGAGGTGGGCATTAAAGGAGAATAGTATTTTGTGTAGTTATCTGAGTATTTGTCAGCTATGATGATGTTTCAGGAAGAACCCTTTAGAAATCACAGAATATACTGATTTGGAAAGGACCCAAGAGGAGAACTGAGTGAATGGCCCAGGGAAGGATTAAACCCACAACCTTGGTGTTACCAGCACCATGCTCTGACCAACTGGGCTGCTCTCATCTGCAGTGATTTGCAATATTTGTGAAAAGGTTGCCAGACTTGCCATTTCTCTCTAGGAACCATCTTTTTCAATTGAATTGAGACACAAAATTACCAATATCTAGAGAAATGGGTTAAAATTTATGGCCCTGGAGCTGTGAGGCATTTGGAAAACTGAAAACTACCACACTTTGAGAAGGTTGTTCAGTGCTCAAAATACTCTTGAAAAAAGTGGATTAAGGAGAGGGAAAACATAGTATTCTCTAAGGAGACAAATGTAGGCAAGATGAATGGATTCTATTAACACAGATGAGGAAAATAAATGTCTAGGCACTGTATGGCACATGAGAATACCAGCAATATCTTCAGTCATATAGTGAAAATACATCAGCCTTCTGGGACTGAAATCTGGAAGGTTGAAAATGTGCTTTCCATGAAATATGGGTGCAGAGGACTCCACTTTCACCACTGCTGGTGAGGTTGGGTGGTGCGTGGTGCTTAGTTTGGAGCACTGCACTTTAAGAGAAAAACAGAGATAGGAGAAAATGGAAAAGATAGAAGAAACTGGGAATATTAGTAACATGACTAATAAAAAGAAAGGCAGATGCATGTAAGAAATCCTTACAGGGAGAGTGAAGACCTCTCATTCTTCACAAGCACAAGGAGAGGGCAAGAAACAGCTTCTTATATGAGCCAAATAAGCGGAAAAACTTAGAAACTTGATACAGTGACAACACTGGAATAGGCACCTCAGTGAGCTGAGTAATTGCTGCCCCTAGCAGTTAAAAACAGGGCAGACAAGCATAGCAGAGATGGTTTAGGTGTACTTAGTGTTCTTGGAGAGAGATGAGGGAGCTCATCCAGCTCATTCTGTATGTTCTCCATTGTGAAAGGCTGCTAAATCATGTAGCTATCTCCACTGGGCAACCCTTCCCTTCTGGCATTCTTGGCCACTGCAGCCCCACGTAAGTTTGCATGTGAGTTTTGTTCCAGCTGCCTCTTTGCTATCTCAGACTCCCCAGTTCCTCCCAGCCTCATGGGATTGGGAGGAACTGAGGTTAGCAGGGTAACCTATCCTGAGAGAAATGCCTGAGGATGTTTGCCATGTGGAAGATGCTCTTTATTTTTTGTAGGTAGCACTTTGTCCGTACTCAGGGCCTTGGAAAGAAAATGGCTGTGTTGTAGCCTGCTGTCCTAGCTAACTCCTTTTCCTGCTCTCATCCAAGCTGTATTTGAAACCTGTCTGTCCAATTCACAAGTCTCCTTGAATCAGCCCACATGGTACCCCCTGTAGAAGCCTCTGTTCCCCTTTGCATTTTTGATTGTAGCTGCTACAACCATTAAGTTCCCGTTTTCCCCAGTCTCTGTAAAAGGAGTACTTACTTGGCATACCTGAGGTTGATGTTATTGTGGTAAAAATGTGAAGTATATACCAACATTGCACTTAATAAAATACATAATTTCTACACAACACTTATTGAAGAGATGCTAACACAGTGAGGTTTTGGCACTGTGTAAATGCTTCTTGAGCACATTACTCTGCAGCAAATGTTTACAAAAATGACAATTGCTTTTTATTTTTCTCAGCTATACTGACTTTTCCAGAGCTTGAACACAGTTTTGTTTATTTCTTGCCTTAGTTTTGCTAAAAACATCAGTGGTTGACAGGAGATCAACACAGGATCCTTTAAAGTTGTCAGATAAGAATCTGAAGTTTGACTGATATTTGCAAAATTTTCATTTTCATTTGAAGAACTCAGTATAGTATTCATTTCAAAAAAGACTCATTCACATTACTGTGGTGGAAGGTGTGAATGAATGGAGTCATGCCTTAAACATGGAAACTGGTTCAATCTTAACAAGTCCATGCTGGGATCTGGACATCGAGTGTCCTGTGTTAGTGTGCATTGCTGGAGTAATGGAAATAAAATGTTGTTTTCTCTCTCTGGTTCTGAAATCCTATTATTGTTGATGCCAGAAGGAATAGAGGTTAGATCTTGGCTTAAATTTTATATATTTAAAGGTTTTTTGTTTCCATATGTATGTATTAATTGGGAAACAAACCAGGGAGAAAAAATCCTTTGAAATAAACCAGATTCCTAGTGGAATAAGAAAACTCCCTCTAGTGCATTTTCTCCCTCTGTGTCAGCTTTTATGGTTCTGTTTCTGGCACACATCTTTTGAGATTTTTTTTAAAGATTGTTAACATTTTGTCTTACATCAACAAACAACTTTCAGAGCTTAATCAAAGCTTTAATAAAAGGTATCTTGCACAGAAGATTGGACACAAAGGGGCAAAAGAGGTTGTAGGGAGGGAACTGCAGAGCTGCTTTCTAACTTGCTTTTACTTTCTAAGATCACCAAATTAAAGTTGCATTTCAGGCTTGTAAACAATTGAGTTTACAAGAGAAATGCTTGTATAGGGCATGTGTGTGTATAAAGATGGGTATTGAGAACTGTAGTCAGCAACTTCATTTGTACTTGCAGGGTTGTGTTTATTAATGTTACACGGTCACTAAGTTGCTCTTGCTCAGACTGCCCCAGCCTGTTGGCCAGCACTCAGTAAGTGGTGAAGAACAAAATTTGAAGGAAACTCCGAGAGGTTGAGATAGTGCTACAGGAAGCCCCTCCCAACAACATTAGAAGAGTCTGGAAAATGTACAGTAGACCAAGTGTTTTGCTGAGGTTTTAAATGCTAGCAAAAAGCCTTCCAAGTTTTTCCTGGCAGTAAGGCTCCTGGACTCACCTGCTATTTTTTTTATTTTTCGTTTCCCCTTAGGGGTGTACAGCAAACAGTAAGCAGGAGTAGCTCTGTGTGGAGTTCAGCTGAGCTACCAGCAAAATTCCTGACTGAGAGCATATTGTATTATGGGCTCAGCAGAGCAGTAATGTGCTCTCAGCTCCCTGTTTTAAACACAATGACAACACTACAGTCTTTTTCCACTTTGTGCTGGGGAGACAGGGTGCATGTGTATGTGTCTGTCTGGAACTCCGTGCTCCGAGGATGGAGGGAGCAAGTTTCACATGATGCACCTTCAGGACTGAAGGGAAGGGAAATGCAGGATGCACATCTGGAACTGCTATCCTAATGAGAGAATTAAGAGAGCACAAAGCACGGAGCATACACGTAAAACAGAAGGTCAAGCCTTCTTTAGCTCAAAGTCTAAGTTAAAAAACACGTATTAGTAATTCATTACACACCCAGAATGTCTGAGGTATTGATTATTCACAGTGCCCAGGAGTGGTGAAGGAATGCCACTTGTGATCCAAAAGCAGTGGAGATTAGCCGTATTAGCTTGGAGCATTGCTCACCAGGGGGAGAGGGGGGAATCATGGGGCATGAAAAGCTTTTTTATGCTTAAGTAGAAATGGAAACTAATGAAGACTGTAGAAATTTTAAGGTGTTTTTAATGATAACTGACTAAAAATGTATGTTTTCCAAAGATGCTGTCTTACAGAAGGTACTCATTCCCATAGGACTAAAAATTGTTTAAGGCAGATATTAATAATTTAAATTTTTGCTTTTGGTTTTAATTCTATTTTGTGGAATAGAAACAAGTGTTTGTTCTGTGTTTTTTTAATTTATATAATTTTGTTTTCCTTTTTGCTCTGGTTTGTGTAAAACAAAGAACCAACAATCAACCAAGGAAAAGGCCCAAAGCAATTAAAAAAAATAAAAATAAAGGAATTGACAATATCAAATACATGTAATAGTAGAAGATACATCCAGTACTTGGAAAAAAGTGTGTATTCTTTTATATTAGAAACATTCTTGTATTAAAATCTCAAAAAAAGGAGCAAAAGTAAATGCTTTGCCACATATTCTGCACATGTTTAGCTTCAGGCACTGTCACTGGTTTTGGTGATAATGTGAGGGAGGTCAAACATATGCTAAGTCCTTGCAAAAAATTAATCTCAGGGACTGTTGCCTAAGAGGTTGGAGTCAGTGCTTGTCTGCAGGAGCCTGGCTGCTGCTGGTTGGTTTTTTCTCTCCAGCTGTAAATCTCATTTTTAAAATACCAGCATATACCAGATGCTTACCAAATAACACTCTTGGATGCAATTATTTGCAAAAGCTGCCAGGGAGGTATTAGGAGGTCTCAAAGGGAGCAGGGTGTCTGCAGAACCCACTCAGCATGAGGATACTGTTCTTGCTCATAAGTACACAAATCCCTGTGTTAGGACCACATAGCCATAGCACGGACTCAGAAGCCTTGGGAAAAATGTTCTTTCCTTTCATTTGCTGAAACAGTGAGTTTGTAAGTAAAACAAGATGCTGAAGAGGAAGAGGGAAAGGAGCTGGGTAGTATAGGTTTTTCCTCCACGGTGTGAGAAGATGATTTTGATCTGTCTGCAGCTCGGCTAGGTGATCTTGAGCAAGCCATTGGACTTTGTGTGTTGGGTTCTTCAGTTGAATATGTGTGCCTCTTTCCCTTGCAGACACACTGTGAAAATACAGGCTGTGGTTGCTGTTGCTGTAGGTAGTGAGATCAGAGCCGGCCTGTGCTGGGCTAAGTAAAAGCTTGATGGAGAAGTTTATGTGTAACGATCAAATTCAAGAACACTTTAATTAAGTACAAAAATGTACTTAATTAAAAAACTCTGCCCAAATCCAGGTGTGGACATGTTTGTTGAATGCATTTCTGGCTGTATGTTGCTCAGCCCTTATCTGTGCAGTCACAGTCACACAGCTGCAGAGTCAGTGTTACTTAAGGGACTGCCTTTGTACACTTCCCTGGAAGGCCTGAACATCCATGTGGCAGCAGGAGATGGGATGTGGAGAAAACCTTGGTCCTCTAAAACCATTGTCTGTCTGTGAAACTTGTTACTCTGCTTGTCACTGAATTGTGGTTACTGTATTCATTTCTGGGTGGTGCTTTCCTTTATGAAGAATTTCTGATGAGATCAGTACTGAGGTGGAAGGAGTGTGCTCAGCAGCAGCAGCATGCATCTCTCATACAGTGGTTGTATCTTGTGTAGCATACTGCTAAAATATCCTCAGAGTCTCTAAATGTATTGCCCATGGCATTTGCTTGACTATCAAAGTTGTATCTTAGTTGTCTTCCAGTCTTTTACTGGGTTTGCTTGGAGAAATTGGGAGCAGGAGTGGAAATTACTTGTAGGCAATGCGTGTTCCCAGCACACAGGGAAAACAGTTGAAAAAAAAATCTTACAGCAAAGGTAACCTTTCTTAGTAGCAAAAAATCTCAATCTTTTTTGCCACTAAAATGAACTAAAGAAGGTAAAGAAGTAGCAAATTGTTTTGGGGAGGGGACTTGAGTTGACTGCTTCCAGTGTGACAAATAGCCCTAGCAATAAGTGTGTAAATATTGTATAACAATTCTCCAATAAGATTCCAGGCATGCTGTTTCTTCATCAGTTACTTTTCTGGGCTTGTTTTTTTTTTTCCAATCGAACTGAAGTTTCCTTTAGTCCATTGGAAAGGAGTGTTTTCTGTGTGCACATGAAGACTAATCACTGGGCTCTTGGTTCAACTTCTGAGTTTCAGTTTGCATGACTGAGAAATAAACTTCTCTGATGACACACTGAAAATAAGGGTATGGAGTTGAGTTTTTCCTATCTGCCCAGATCTGGTGAAGGAAGCAGCATATGCCTTGTGTACTCTTTTTTGGCCTCCTGCTGAATGAAGGAGCTGAGAGGTGAAGGACCACAGCATTCTCTGCCCCTAAGAGCTCACAGCTGTGCCAAGGTTATGGACAGTTACTTTCTGCCAAAAAAAAAAAAAGCCTGTGACTCAAACATAATAATTCCTTACAGTGTTTAATTCAGAGTATAAAGAATAAAAATCCTTGGATTTTAAGAAATCCTTCCACTGCTGTCTCCTCTTCGGGACTCAGAACTGCATCATCTCCTTTGCTCACGTGGCTTTTGAAGTACATATTGTCACTCTGACTGGTAGAAGTGACTGCTTAACCCCCAACAAACCCCAAAGTCCATCGTACTCCCTTGGCAAATGGGCTAGCAGGGTGCTGTGCAGGGTTTGTGGGGTTTGTGGACGGACGGGACAAACCAGGACGAGAGATCTTTATAAGTTCTTGGCTAATTTTAAGGAGCAAACAGTTTATTGCTTGGGGTGTGGGTTAAAGCGTCCTGCTAAGAGCTGCAAGGCGCAGCTCAGAGCAGGACCGAGAAGAGAGAGAAAGAAGAGAGCAAGAGAGGGAAGGGGTAAGAGGGTAAGGGCTAAGAGCATGAGAGATTAAGAGCACAAGAGGTAAGAGAGTGAGTGTGCAAG
The DNA here is from genome assembly GCA_013396995.1 of Dicaeum eximium. Lineage (NCBI taxonomy): Eukaryota > Metazoa > Chordata > Aves > Passeriformes > Dicaeidae > Dicaeum > Dicaeum eximium. The sequence goes on along the minus strand of VWZP01006525.1, from coordinate 1,074,774 downwards.
AGGTAAGAGAATAATGATGCAAGAGAGTAAAGGTACAAGAGAGGTAAGAGATTAAGGGTGCAAGAGAGCGAGGTAAAAAGTAAGAGAGCGAGGTTCTTGTTACAATGCATTAAATCTTCTTCTCTACTGAATATTCTAATTTACACTAACCAATCTAGTCTAAAATACAAATTCTACAGCATTTACATACAGCCTATAGGAACCACTACATTAACATACTAAGTTACATTTAAAACTCTAAGGACTACTCTTTGGATGCCTCCCACCAAGCAGGTGTGGTCTGCTTGGCCCTGGGGCTCTCGAGAAGAACAGCATTCTTGCATTAAGGAGATGGCCTTCTGCTGGCCATCTTATTATTTTCTAATTACTCAATAGCAGATCGAAACTTGCCTTTAATTCCACATCCCCCACACTTTTCTCATTCTCAAAGTCTAGACAATTACGACTATAAGGTTTTTCTATTTCATCTAACCCAACAGTGCTGTGCTGTGCAGAGAGCTCTGTGTCTGTCCAGTGCTCATTGAAATTGTGTCTTCTCTCTTCCAGATTCTGACCTGAGCATGCGCACGCTGAGCACACCCAGTCCAGCATTAATATTTCCACCGAATTCCCCTGGGTTCCAAAATGGCAGAGGTTCGTCGACGTCTTCATCCTCGGTCACTGGGGAAACTGTTGCCATGGTCCATTCGCCGCCTCCCACCCGCCTCACCCATCCTCTCATCCGCCTGGCATCCAAGCACCAGAAGGAGCAGGCCAACATAGACCGGCTGCCCGACCACTCCATGATCCAGATCTTCTCCTTCCTGCCCACCAACCAGCTGTGCCGCTGCGCCCGCGTGTGCCGCCGCTGGTACAATCTGGCCTGGGACCCGCGGCTCTGGAGGACGATTCGCCTCACCGGCGAGACAATCAACGTAGACAGGGCTCTCAAAGTGCTGACCCGGAGGCTTTGTCAGGACACTCCCAACGTCTGTCTCATGCTGGAGACGGTAATTGTTAGTGGCTGCAGGCGGCTCACAGACAGAGGACTCTACACCATCGCCCAGTGCTGTCCGGAACTGCGGCGGCTGGAGGTGTCCGGCTGTTACAACATCTCCAACGAGGCGGTCTTTGATGTCGTGTCACTGTGCCCAAACCTGGAACACCTGGATGTGTCAGGTAACAGGCAATGTTCCAATACAGACGCTTCTGATGTTTGTCAAACTCCATAACTGCACGCTTATCCTTTCTGTGTTGTCTTTCAAAGCAGGAATGCCTGTCTCCTAACAGAGCAACAGGCAGCACTAAAATCTCAGTGCCCCTGATGCCAGCAGCACCTCTGGAGTGGCCAGGCCTCTTCCAAAGGAAGTGAGCTAGCAGAGATGGCCTGTTCAAATGGCACAAAGAGCTATTACAGATTTCTGCATAAAGCACCCCTAGAAGGGCCCACTCTGCAGTCAGTGCTGCATCATGTGGTGAAGCCTACTTACTTCAGCAAAATTTATCTTCTTCACACACATGTTTATGTAAATTATATATAGGTAATGAATAAGTCTGTAATCTGGTAAGTGACTTGAGGAGGAGCTCAGAATAAGTGCTAGGCTTTTTTTCTGGGTATTAATATCTGTTGTCATCCTGAGCTAAGCTTCAAGGTCCCCTTGTTTCCATTGCTATTTTAACAAGACTTAGCCAGCTTGAACTTTTTTTTCTCTTTTATTCCTTTTTCTTTCTTTTTTTTTAAAGATGCAATTGCAGCTATTTATATCAGAAGAAATATTTTAGACAATTTTCTTCAAGCCTGCTCTGGGGAAAGAAGATGTTTTTTCCCAAGGTCAGCTGCACAGAATTTCCTCTCTGCAAATAGGTTGGCACTTAATGGAAAGGATGCAGCCAAGCAGAGCACTGAAGTAAATTTGCTGCTCAACATTTACTTTGTGATCTCATCTGTTATCAGTCTAATGCCATCATAAATCAGCCAAACCAGGTTTGCCATTGCAGAGGTACCAGTGGCAACAAGAAGGATGAAGACAGGGGATTAAACAGGGGATGGAAAGTGATGCTATTGAGTCACTGGTACCAGATGCTTTTTCCAAAGCTGCCTATCTGGTGTACACTGATTTGCATTCTTTTCTCTGCCTTTTAATTTTTTTTAAAGCTGATTTATCCAACTCTCTCACCCCATTCCTAGGATGGCAGAATGTCATGGAAGGCATCAAAACAAATATCAGTAAATCAGAATTCTGCCCTTTTTGTGATTGCTTTCTGAAACCACAAGGTAATAAGGAGTCAATGGAACTCCACAGGAGTCTATTCACAGTAACCTTGTATATGAATTACTTGTTGTTGGTAGACACTGACATTAGTTCTGGATTGCTAATCACACATTCAGGTTGCACCATCTCCAGTGCCAGGAAAAAATGTATGTACCTTTAGACCTAGAGCTTTGAAGCTCACACCCTGAGTGTACCTGGAGGCTTGTAGGTGGTTGAAAATGCTTTGGTCCACAGCTCTTAATTATGGATGTGCTATAGAACAAAGGTGACTTTTTCAAAGGCAGGGAAAAGGAAGAGATTATACCAGGTCTTGAAATAGGTTCTTTTGGGGTGTGTCTTCATTTGTGGTTTTCCCAACCCTCTTACTCTCAGACCCAGAAGGTAGTGTCTGTCCCTAGGTCATCAGTTTGGTATAAAGTGTGCAGGGGTCGAATAAAATTCCTGCCTTCTTTCAATTTTATGTCATCAATGTGATAGGAAAGTAATTTTAATTCTATTTTTTCCTAAGTCGTTCTTTCTATTTGGAGCATGTGAGGGGAAAATCCTGCTTTTGAACATGCTCAGAAGTCAGGGTGTTTGGGTTCAGGTATAGCTTTTGCTGCATGTACCATATGAATTGAGGATAATCATTCTCCAGGCTCTTGTTTTGAGTCCACTTTTTTCGTTCTGATGTGGGTAATTTTGCAGGATGTTTTGGAAAGAGGATTCCATTTTCCTCTTTTTCTCTCTGTAGTTACAAGGACAAGGCTTGCACCTACATGCTCAAGGGATTCTCAGGACTGAAGTGTTTCACTGGTTTGGTTCCATACTGGGCAAGAGGATGTGGGGGTGTGTGCTGGGGGGTGATGCTACTTGCTAGCTAATTAAATCCCAGTTCACAGTTGTACATCTAGTTGAAACCTTTTCCCCTTTGGATGGCTACTTGGCAGCAAAAACTTACCAAAATCTTTAATGTCAGAACCAGATGTTTGTATTAGCTTTAGGAGCTTTCCACAATGTAAGTTCTGTCACTGTCAGCAAGTGCTTTGTGGGCAGGTCTGAGATATTGCTAGAGGTTGGTTGAGCTTGACTGCAAGTTACTATCTAACACTCTAGCCAATATGTATTTTTGTCTGTTTGGAGGTTTCTCCTCCTTTTTAGAAGTCGGTTATACTTTATGGAAAATCCACAAGAGCTGTATTTTTACACTTTGTATAATTTAGGACAGAAAAATTGTTGTGGACCTAGGAATCTGTCATTTTGCCTGAAAGTCAGTCAGTTCTGTATCAGCATGGACTCATTTTTCTCCTGAAACCATTTTGAATATCCTTCCCATGAAATGTTTTACAGTGTAGCCAAAGTAACCAGACATGGCAGTGCTGAGCTTGACAAAACAGTGATCCCACGACTGATGTGTGTGACCTCAGCCCTGCTGTGAGACTTCTGACCCATTCACTTTCTAATTACAGTCATTAAACCTGACAGAATGTTCTCCTTGGCCTCATGGATACATCCTTTTCACTGAGCCAGATTTAAAATTGAATTCTGGTCAGAATATAAAATATCCAGACTGATTTCCTAATCCAGCAACCTCCTCAGCCAAATGCAACAGCAGCAGCTACATCAGGTGCAGCAGAGCTCTGTGTAGGTGCCAGCTTCTTCTGTGAAACACCTTTCATGCATTTTGTATCACCTACTTCAAATACACTAGAGGTGAATTTTTTACACCATTAGTATTGTTCTGCTTCTCTTTAGAAAAATCCTTTGTGTTACTGAGTGTGTACATAGAACTGACCTGAAGGCAAAAGTATTTCCAGAGATTGCTCCAGAGCACAGACAGATCTGAAACAGTCTAAAGAGAAAATAGCATTCAGTTTTAAGATGTTTGTTGAACAGAGTGTTTTACTTCAACTTCTTTCTTCTGCATTATCTGTGGGCAATTTGCCCATTTAATTGTGTGAGGCCTAAAGTAAACTTTGCATCTGTTCAACTAGATTTGAAATCTAAAATAAAGATCCAGCATAAATTTAAATTTGGAATATAGAAATCTAGTTGCAGGTGGCAAAGTGTTTCAAGTCCATATCCCACACATCTTACGGCATTTGTGTGAGTCCACACAGTTATCTCAAGTGATATTTTTCCTTTTTGCTGTCAAGAACTGAAGCATATTCATACCTTCCACTAAGCCTCTGAATGACAACCTCTAATAGCAAATAGTATAGCTTTGGGTCATGTAAGTTTTTGAGGCAGTCTCTATACATCATCATGCTCTTTAATTCCACACTACAGTATTTTGCAGAGTTTCTGATACATGGAGCTCTAAGGTCATCACTTTTTATGAGTCACTTCATACTGCTTGGCCAGTGTTCCAGCAATACAGAAAAGATCTTTTTATTTCTACCTGGGGGCACTTCTTGGGCATAACCTGCAGAATTTCTCTGAGTAGCCATTTATGGCTAAATCTGCTGGGCCTTAATCACTAGTGGGTAGACTCTCATTTCTCGCAGCTGTTTCTAGCTATGCTAATGCAAAATGCCCAGCTGAACTTGGCACAGCTGAAGAATTTCCCTAAGAAGCCTAAGACTGCCAGTGTGCAGTGCAGCAGAAACCACACCTTCCAAAAAAAGCTTTTACTCTCCACTGTGCAATTGAGTGGAGGTTAAAAATGGGGAAAGTCTGTGTGTGTTTTTCCCTTTAATCTAGTTCTTTGTCTTTCCTTGCAAGGTCTGGTGTTTCTCCTCCAGTCTGGTTACCTCCATTCATGGCCAGACTTTCTCATTGGACACAATCCTTTTCTTTGTCTGTCCATGTCCTCGCATGCCCTTATCAGTCTGTTGGCTCCTACCAATTCTCTCCATTCTCCTTAGGTAATCCAAATCTCCACCCTTCTGCAAGCACACTGTTGGGCCATAGTTTTGCATCCTTCTCACATTTCAGGCTTGGGGCTGGATTCACATCTGTTCTCCAAATGCTTGGGGCAGGGGAGGAGGGGAAAGGGAGCAGGGTTGTGTTTTCTGTAATGAGTTTGGATGGTGAAAGAGCCTCTGATGTTGGTTTGAGAATTCAGCCAGTCAGCAATGAGACCGATCAAAAAACTGCATTGCTTGTCACGTAGTATCCTTTTCTTTGACTGTCATGGGGTTTATAGTGCAGTAACAGATCCTAGGCTGTCCCCAGATAGACCCAGGACCACCATTTTACCTGTGGGATATGGACAAAATCAGTCCGTTGCTTTCCAGGGTTCAAAATCTCAAAGCAACCTCACTGACTCCAGTGGAGTTTATTGTTTCCTCTGGTGTGGGGACTCAGCACAGCAAATCAGAGCAGCTGGTCAGGGTGGTTCCACTCCTGCAACATGAGGATCCCCTCATCATGTCCAGCACACCCTTCCACACCCGCCTTTCTGGTCCTGCTGTGCGATTTGCTTTTGCTGCTTGCCTAAACTCGCTGTGTTTCTCCATTAGGCTGCTCCAAAGTAACGTGCATCAGCCTGACTCGCGAAGCCTCCATCAAGCTGTCTCCCTTGCACGGGAAGCAGATCTCCATCCGCTACCTGGACATGACAGACTGCTTCGTCCTGGAGGACGAGGGACTGCACACCATCGCCGCCCACTGCACTCAGCTGACCCACCTGTACCTGCGCCGCTGCGTGCGCATCACCGACGAGGGTCTGCGCTACCTGATGATTTACTGCACTTCCATCAAGGAACTGAGCGTGAGCGACTGCCGCTTCGTCAGCGACTTCGGCATGCGGGAGATCGCCAAGCTGGAGTCGCGGCTCCGATACCTGAGCATCGCTCACTGCGGCCGCATCACGGACGTGGGCATCCGATACATCGCCAAGTACTGCGGCAAGCTGCGCTACCTCAACGCGCGGGGCTGCGAGGGCATCACGGACCACGGCGTGGAGTACCTCGCCAAAAATTGCACAAAACTCAAATCGCTGGACATCGGCAAGTGCCCTCTGGTCTCGGACACCGGCCTGGAGTTTCTAGCCCTCAACTGCTTCAACCTAAAGCGCCTGAGCCTGAAATCCTGCGAGAGCATCACTGGGCAGGGCCTGCAGATTGTAGCTGCCAACTGTTTTGACCTGCAGATGTTGAACGTGCAGGACTGCGAAGTCTCTGTGGATGCTCTGCGATTCGTTAAACGACATTGCAAGCGCTGTATTATAGAGCACACCAACCCTGCTTTCTTCTGAAGGGACACCTCACACCTGTCGTTGCAATGCAGCATTAAAAACACTGATGTATAAACACACGCTCCCATATTCAGCAATGCTGTCTTTTCTGTCGCTCACGGGAGTCAGTTTTTCTTGTACCTTATGGGTGAGGGGGGTTTCTAGAGGACTATTTTGTTGCTTCTTGTATGATCACTTTTTAAGGTGCCGTGGAGTCTCTGTGGAGAGGCTGCCTTAATGCAAAAGCAATGAGTGCTCAGCATCCCCGGTGGGGTGTCATTTCCCTAAGAGCCATGATCTTGTCCCAGGCTACAGTAGCTGCCTCCAAAGGAAATAGCACATAATCCCTCCTTTGGAAATGCTACTAAGCCATGTCAAATACGTCTGAATTCTAGCTGTGCTCATGAAGCTGACTATGCAATATTGTGTCTGTGTTCCCCAACTTGTTCCAGTGTGGCTGATAAAGCATCCTCTTGTCTCCAAGTAGTTTCTTTTTGGTAGTCATCCATTGTAATCCCTCAGGAAATACTGGGTAATGTTAAACATACTCATATGAGGCAGAGTAAGACCTGCTGGCCATTGCTGAGCACTTCTATGGAGTGAATCTGGAGGTTGTGCCCATGCATGGATTCTCTTGGGAAGCCCACCTCCAGGTCACTCATGCATCATCTCTACTTGCTTTCATTTCTAAATTTGTCTTCTCCTGCATGTGTAGTACCACCCTCTGGTAGTGGATAGGGACTTCTGGCTCTGATAAGCAGTGATGGTTTTATCGAGTGAAGGAGAACAAATGAGATATTGGTGGCCTGGCAAAAGGAAAAGCCAGCAAACCAGCCTGAGAAGCTGCTGTAATTCTGCAACAAGCTGAGGTAGTGCTGTAGGACAGCAGAGGGGCTCTGAGGCATTGTGGAGCAGCTTGCACAGGGCAGTCCCAGTTGCTGTGCTGAGCAGCTGTCACCAGAAGGTCTGGCTTTGTCCCTTTGCTGTACCTTTTCAGCAGCTGTGGCACCACTGCAGTGGACGCTCCCTGAGCAAACCAGGGACTTGTGTTTAGGTCAAGTTAGCACGTGCCTTAATACACTTGGAAACCTGACCCTTTGCTGTGGCCTTCCAGTTCAAAGGATTGATGGCTGATCTCAAGACTTTAGAGACGTTAGCCTGGTGTTAGATAACACCCCTGGGGACAGAGGGGCTTGGAGTGTTATTCACATTAGATTTAGATTTTTTGAGACTTTGGCTCTGTGTGTTCCCTTAGGCTGGAGATACAGCTGTATTCAGCAAAGAATTAAACAGCAGAGTTGCCCTGTGACACTGGCCGCTCCTGGTACTCTCATGGTCACTCTTGCTCTTGCACGAACAGGAGTGTTTTGGAAGTCCCCCATCTCGTTGGCCAGTTCCCCAGAGTGTGTGATTGATTCATGGTTACTTCCTTCACCGTTTTCTGGCAGCTGTTCCTCTGCATTTTCACATGTAATGCTCAGATCTGAAAGCCAGACACGTGAGGGGTGATGATATTTTCAGGCAGGCCCCCTGTGCCTGACTGACAGGTGAATTCATATGTTCAGCTCAAACACTGTAAGTGTCTCTTAAGAAGGGAAGTGCTGTGTCTGGTTTTCATAAGCAATAGTTCCATCATCTCCAGACAGCACTAATAAAATCACTGGTATGAAGTGAAAATCAATATGCTCAAGACAAACACGTAACTGCTGAGGAAATACTTACAATAATGCTCTCTCAAATTGAAAAAAAAATAAAAGGCAATGGTTTGAATGGTTTGAACATGTCCCTGGAGAGGGAACTTGTCCTACTGCTGCAAAAATTCCTGTAACTTATGTATGTTCCTCCAGTTTCGGGTTTTTTAATATACGGGATGGCACCAGCTCTGAATTATAAATTAAGTTATACTAAAGCAAAGAGGACCATGGAAAATGAATTTGTCATTGCTACTGTTACTGGTCAGTGACTAATAGGAAGTGATACCATCCCTTGGACAGTTAATTTCATTTTGGTTTTCCTTTCCATATTTCTAAAAGAAGAGATTCTTCTCCAGCAAGTAATACAGTATATTTTATCCAAACCAGCTATACTCTCTGTTTATCCTTTATCTAAAAATGGCCTCAAGGAATTTAAATGTTGAGCCCTGAGGATGGTGGGATTTTGAGCCATTTGCACTCATGAGATATAAGGCCTCACTAGTAACATTTAATTGTTTAGTAAAAAAAAATAAAACTACTTTTCTGGCTATGTTAAATTGACTGAATAGTGCTACATGGTTTTTAAAGTTTCTAATGTTTAAATTGGCCTGTACTGTACAAATCTCACTATAAAGCCTTAATTTGCTACCAAGAAATAAAGCAATATATTGGTAACTGATGAGCATGCAGCATCATTTGCACTAACTGATTAACTGCTAGTGAAAAAGAAAAGATTAAATACTTGTAAAACTCAAAAAGTAGGTGACTGATTGAGCATATCAACCCATCAGGTAGGTAAATGACTATTAAAAGAGGGAAAAAATTATTATGGATTATGACTTTGCCTATCTCTCTCTTTAAAATTTGATTTTCCTCATGTGGTTCTTCTTGACCCTGAAACATAATCAGAAACTGGAAGTATAAGTAAAAGAAAAAACAACATATAAAAAACGTGTAAAAATTTCAGGAGGGCCTCTGCATTGGTTTAAAGGCATGTTAACATATTTGATGAGAAAAGTAAAATGGAATGACTGAAAGGGCAGAGCACTTACTGGAGCAGTGTTGCCTTTTGAATGCTGTAGAAACCCTTCTCTGGGGGGCACTGGTGGAAAGTTAATAAAGGTAATTTTTCTAAGCCAAATGTTTTTAAGTACATAGTCTTCCGTGATCTGAGTTGGTACTCTGAGACTGCTACTTATTTCAAAAAAATTTGAACTTAACTTATTCATGCAGCTTGCCTGATTTGACTTTTAACCTTTTTCCTATGTCTGCTTCCAAAATGACAGAACCAGAAAATACTGGAAAAAACTGCACTGGAAAAAAACTGAAACAGTGCATGTGGAGCTGAGTTTGCTGGAAAGGTTGCAATGTGTGACTGATGTGTCTTCTAGTTTAGGGTTAGCAAAGACTATAAATTTCCTGAGTGAAAACATAGGTGATTCTTGAACCATAAAATTCAGGCTCAGGCACTGAGGCTTCTTCTGCTCTGCAATAGCATATGGTGATCTCATCAAAGAAAGGCAGCAATGAATCACATCAGTCAGGCTGGCATGTTGTTTATGTCTTTGGAATCATGTGTGTCCTCTAGAGAGGGGTCTCTTAGAAAAGGCACATCTAAACTACCATGCACTGTGATTATAACCAAAACTCTGTGTCTAGGTATTCATCCTTCCCTTGGCTTTCGTAAAAAGTAGAAGTGTATTTTTCCTATTAGCAGCATCAAACTGATGAGAAGTGCAACACTTTTGCCTCTTGGAGCTGTGCTCACCTGGCTTCCTACAGAATGCAAAACATCTTCTGTTGGATGTCTTGAACTCAGAACCCTGATCCAGACAGAAACCTTCAGTAGTGGCTTAAGTGGTTTCTCAAAACTTCTAGACATTGAACTGAAAAATTAAAAAGCTAGTAAAATACCTAATTTTAGCACTAGGCTTGAAGCAGGTCCAAACTCTTATTAAAAAGAAACACGGTGATTATTTGGACTGCAGGCTGGCTGCCCCTCAGCTGCCAGTGTTGGTTTAGAGGGGAAAAGTGGAAAGTAACCTACCCTAGTTTTTTGTAATTTTGTCAGTTTAACTATTCATGCTGAAACTTAACATGCTGGGCTTTGAAAATGTTAGTTGAAATGGTTCATCTGGTTCTGTAAATAAAGCTGGAGGAAATGTCATTTTGTTCATGTTAAACTCCAGGTGACCTTTCCTTTGAAAATGGTCCATGGCTCTTCATCTCCTGTAAGGCCTTCAGAGTGAAAGTGTGAGCCCTGCCAGGAGGTCAGCTCTGGGACAAGGACGTGTCTTCCTGACCTCCCAGTAAGTTTCACCCAAATTTAGCTGCATTACATGTCCTTGAACATCTCCAGCTCTGTAACCAGGGAGAAAAGGGACATGCTCAGATCTTTTGGAGCTTCTAGTCTGGCAAGGCTGAGATTTGGCAAAGCTAAGAGGCGTTTATCACTCTGGCAGTGTGAAGGAGGAAATGACCTGAATTATATGGAAGCTGCCTGGAAAGTCAGGACAGGGTTGAAAGATGGGGTTTTGAGAACTGGGACAAGAAGGAAGAAGGAGATTTCGTGGGCAAGGGGGGCTGGGACTGAGATGACAACAGGTTGAATGATTTTCAGCAAAGAAACTGGGACTAGGGTTAAGAGAGGTGGGTTTGTATGACTGGTTGAGCAGGGAGAGTTGGGCCAGAGGAAGTAAATAGTGAAGAATGAAGTTTGGGGTAGGAAGAGAAACACAAAGAAAATCAATTTAACTTCATTTAAATACAGTACACTCCCTTGGCTCAGGCTCTCAGAAAAACTTACAAGCTATTTCAGTGAGGATGCTTCAAATTTGAAACCAAAAATAAAGTAGTAGTTTTGCATCTATTGCAACCAATATTTACCTTTATATATATATATATATTTTTTTTTTTTTTCTTTGGGGCCAGAAAGTCTTTACCAGCAGAAGTATATAGCTTTACCAGAATATGAAGGTCTGAGAGATTGTCAGCCTCAGTGTCTTTTTCCTGCCTTTACACCTTCATGTGAAGTAGCCTGGTGAGAAGAACAAGGAAGGCAGGTGTGTAAGGTCTGCTCTTCTCTGGAGCTGCATTTCAGCAGCACCAGCTGCTCAGCTTTGCTAAGGTGCAGCCACCAGCGTGGACCCAGACTTGTGCCATTTTTGAGGACTGTTAAAGGGAATAATAATCATGGGTTCAAGTTACTGCCAGGCAGGAGACATCAGAACTCAAACTTAGCCTAACAAAAATACATTTGACTGAACAGCATTACTGCATGCTATTAAACAGATTAAATCTGTTTTCTCTGTAAAATAGCTGAGGGATGTTTATTTTCATGCACCCTGCTGCACAGATTGAGAGCAGGCTTTTCCTCCATCTTTTTCTTCTGTGAAAACTGGATAGAAACATCAGGTCATTTTTCCCTTGTCCTCTGGGTGATCACAGAGGCACAACTGAGATTTAAACTAGTCAATAGAAATCTTTTCCAAGTAGGCTCTGCTAATGCAAATTTTAAAAATATTATGAGTGCAACAATCCAGTTGACCATAGATATGCCATATTAAGCCAATATAAAAGTTATGAAATTGGCATTGGAAGAAGAACCAGAGGAACCAGAAGGGATCTTTTAAAACAAATAACCACCCCCAGGCTTTTATAAATGACTCTGGTACTTTTAATGCAGAACAGAAATCTTAGCCATTCCTTCTAGCACTAAAGCTACTGTGTTTTTTGGGTTAGAATAGATTTGTTTTCCTTTGTTTTTTAAAGAAACATTGCATGCTGTAGCCTCAAGCTCACACAAACTGTAGAAGTGGAAAAAGTCATCTTGCAGAGTGGAGAAAGAATGCAGAGAGGGATCTGTGCCAAAAGGAATGAATGTTTTTTAACAGTTTCATGTTTCATTGTCCATCTTTGATGGCTCTTAAAATACGTTTTTTTTAAACAAGTAAATGGCCATTCTTGAGATGTTTTGTTACTTCTTCAATATACTTCATTCACACAGTTGCCTCATCAGACAGACATCAGAGCTTTGGAAAAAATGAATTTCTAGCTATAAAAAATAAGTGTAGCTAATATATAGTTTATAATTTAATTTAAGCCTTAACAAGTTTGTTCAAATCTTAATCACTTGTCCTATAAAGGATATATCCCAAGCCTTTATCAGGACAACTGCAAAAGTATTTCTGAATATTTAGATCTAATTCTATTTTTCTGACACCCCAGTTTTGCCTTAGTTGTCTGTTCCTGGTTTGTTGCATGCTGTGAAAATACTTTCAAGAACAGGACTTATTTCTGGACTTGAATTACATTCTATTTGATTGCTTTATGGTCACGTATCTCATGTGGTGTCACAATTGTTGATATGTCTTTTGTGACATGACACTGCAGAGTGACTGCCTGCATTTCAGCATGGAAACAGACTGGACTAACACACGGTGCATGTGACACAGCAGTTGTCAGAGCCTGCATTTTCATGGCTGGTGGCTGCTGTGAGTCTTAAAATACCCACCCAAGCAGTGTTGGTACTTTTGTAGTCCTTTATTCCTTAACTGCATGAAGCATCTTCTGTTTTATTTTACATCAATAACAGGACCAAACTCTGACACCTGCTTTGGGCAAGGTAGTAGAGTCATGACCTTTCCTCCATGCTGTCCTTTCCTTTTTTCTTCTGCCCTCATAGAGTTGCATAAGTTCTGTGACAGTCTGAGGTATTCCACCTCCACAGTCCTGGATAATTCAAATGATGGATGTCTCAGTATTAACAGAATTAGTAAGGCCATTTACTTGGCAGGCAGTCCAGGTGATTAACTGAGGGGATTGACTACAAGTTAATCAGTGGCCAAATCTTGCTGATGTTTCACAGTGGAGCTGGGCAGCCCATGCCCAAATGTCAGTAAATATGATGCTTTCTGATGCTTTTTATTAAGGGGGTATCTGTAGCTACAAGGTGAATCAGCTAGGGGAAAGTGGTCTGCATAATCAAGCCATTAAAATTCTCTTTGTTAAAGTAGTGTAGTAGAAAATCAGATATACATCTATCATGATGTGTATGGTCAGGTCATATCTCGGTGACACTGCTGGGGCAGCACCATTGGGGTTTTTTTCTCTCTGGCATTGTATTCCTGTACCTGAAGAGCAGAGAAATCACCCAGACTTTCTGTGTATCTGTGCCCCAAGTGACTGTGAACTTTCGGTGTTTTGCTTTTTAATCTCCAGCAGCCTCCTGTCCTCCCTCTCTCTCTCAGCAGCTGCTATGCTGGGGATCCATCCCAATGGCCACCTCCTGGTGGGACCTGGCCAAGAATGTCATCTCTGCTGCTGCCACCTCCCCACTTGGGCTGACAGCTTCTCTCAGTGCTGAAACCTGAATCCCTGCTGTTGTTCCCACTGAAATGGGGTTGCCTCTCCCTTTTCCTTTCCTTGGGATTTGCTCACCACAAAGAGCTCTCCCTTCACACGGGCAGGAGAGCAGTGGTGCTATTGTGGTGGGACCTGCTGCGTTTTCCTGAGAACCAGAAGGAAAGGAAAGTTCAAGTAAGCAAGCAAGTGCCTGGCATTTGGCAGTAATCACAGAGCCATGCAGGCTCACTTGGTCTCTCAGGATGGAGAAGAAGATCCCAGAAATACATCTGCTTGAAACAGCCTGGCATGCAATGGAAAACCTGGGAAATGTTTAGCAGCAGGACATGCAGTCTTAAAGCAACCACCCTAGTGTCAACATCCCACCTGTGAAAAGGAAAAAGAAATGCCATCCTTCCCTGTGGATCAAGGCTGGAGAGGAATGGAAGCTCTGGCCAGTCGGGAGGGACTCTGGAGTGCCCTGAGGCATGCCAGGCCTCATGTCAGGGGTTTGCCATGTGGGTCACTCCAGTGCCATTCCTTAAATGCTGGAGTTACAAGAGGAAAGTCTGCTTGGTGGGGTATCCACATTGCAGGGACTGATGGACCCCTGTCATAAACCCAGGACAGAAACAGGAGAAAGGGGTCAGGAGCTCCTTCTAGAAATGTGCACTCTGCAGAAGGGGCTTTCCTGGGATCCAACCCAGACAGACTTTTCTCCAGAGAGAAAAGGGACTTGCACAGAGCAGGGACTACTCAGAAGCAGCAAAGGGAGCTGTGACAGGACCGAGGTGATCGTGTTCTCATAAGCTGAGGGAAGATTGTTGAAGATGCAACACAGAGACATCTTAAGAGAGATTCCAGGCTCGTAAATTTATTTTTGAAAAATGAGAAGGGGAGGGTGGTTTTTATTGGTTTGGGGTTTTTTAAGTAGTGGCCTTTTAGAGTTGCTTGGTATTTACGCTTTGTAGGGGAACCTCATCCAAAAACACTGAGGCTGGCTTATCTTCAGATCAGAAAGGTGTCTGGTTTCTTAATATTGGTCTACTTTTTTTGTAAGGCATATTGACGAAGACACAAGATGGCCTTGCAGTCTGAACTTAGGAGTTCATAAACCTCTGGCAGGTTAGATTTGAGAGCATGACAAAACAGCCCCTTTCCCTGCCAAAAAATAATAAGAAGCAAGGGATAATTGCATCTAAATCCCCAATAAAGAGAGCAGAGGAATTCAGGGCTGAAAGCTGAACTGCAAATGGTAATATGTAATCTCTTGCTTATAAGGTATTTTCTCCTGTGGGAGTCAAATGTGGTACTGTGAAGATGAAGGGTAAATTGAAGCTATCATAAAGATTACATTAAGTGAACACATGGATAAATTAGGTTGTAGGGAAGAATCAACACAGCTTTTCTATAAGAAATCCAAAGAGTTAATAAATATAAGGGAGACATGTTGGGTTGTGGAGCTGGGAGCACCAAAAAAGTTTGGAGAATGGTTTCTGTGTCTGGCATCACAGTGTGGGCTAGGGTGCTTTGTCTGGAAAAGAGTTAACTATGGTGAGATGTGAAACACATGACAAAGGTCACATAATTGTGGATGGCTGAATGGATGAAGGGAATGAATGTCTAGCATGAATAATAATGGGGAAAAAAAGAAGTTTGGGGCATCAAGTGAAACCAGTAGGTAAGAGATCCATAGCACACTAGAGTAGTTCTTTGCTTGCCATTTGTTAAAGCCTTGGGCCCCTGCCATGGGGTGTTGTGGATGCTAAATGTTCACATCATTTAAGAAGAGACTGGATGAGTTTGTGGAGGAAAAGTGTGTGTGCAGCTATTAAAGACAACAGACAACCTCTGGCTCAGGAAATGCCTGCAGCACCAAGCCTTGGAGCCTGGCAGGCTCTGCTGGGAAAATACGCTTGTTCTCTTCTTGTGCTTCTCTAGGCGTCTGGTTTTGGCTGCAGTCAGCCAAACGCTCAGCTACATGGACCTTTTTGTCAGCAGCTGTTTTCTTGGTTTGGTATCTGTCTCAGCAGATCCGTGACACAGAGCACATACTCATTTGTTGTTTGCAGTGCCCTTATTCAGAGTTGCTCAAGGTTCTCCAAATATTTTCGTCACCCTCTTTTCTGAAGTCTTGTGCTTCAGACTGGAAAACCCAATCCACTCAGGAGCTAAGACTCTCATCTATTGACTCTCATGGAAGTAGGCACTTGAAATTTTGCTGAGGGCTTGGTACTCTGTGTATTTAAGGCCTTTTGCTGCAGGCTGCAATGAGAGCACGTCTGTATTTCGAAGAGAGAGCAGGGGAAGCAGAGGGGAAGCAGAGCGTTTTGTGCTCTTTCCACCTCCTGTAATTTGGGAAGCTGGTCACAGAGACACAGATTTTCCAGGTCTCTCTCACTCCTCTCATCTACAGGGAGAATTCTGGAAATCAAGAAACCTCTTGATTTCTGTAAGACCTGCATCTCTGTAATCAAGACAGAATTTGCCCAGAGCCTCTGCTCAGTCAAAGAAGTTTAAGGATCTCTGCTTCCCTTTATTAATTTTTAGCAAGGCCTGCCATGTGTCAGACACAAGCAGCTGTATCAGGGCAGTTGACCACTCTGTCAGGTCAAACTGGCTGTGATGTTTGGCATCAGAAATAAATCTCTCTTAGTTGCCTAGAAGGCAGGACACAACCAATGAATATACACTTGACAGAAACTGTATTGTCACCAAGTGCCAGCTCATATGTTTCCCAGACTCATCTGGAGGAGGCAGAAATTATCTCCAAATCAGCAGTACAGAGTCCCTTCTCTGCTCCTTCAAACTCTTTGCCTACTTCTGGCCCTGGGCCCACACAAATACCCAAACACAGCAAGGAATATAAATTTGCAAGGGTCTCAGCTTTCATAATATGACTAAGTTGTTTTGATTTAAGTGTACTTGTATTGCCAAGATTGGAAAAAATTAGTCCATTCTCCTCATGGCTGAATGTCAAGGTACACTCAGGTTTTCAGACAAATGCCCCAAATGTGCCCATGTAAATTCACAATTGAACCAAGACCTGAGTGTTGGAGAACTTAACTCTTTCTTCAATAATTTTTTTTTCAGGGAAACATGGAGAAAAATAGGAAACTATGGGAGTATGAAAGGATCAAGTCCTTGCTTTGAACAAGGACTGAAGTCACCCATGGTATACTAAGAAAATGAAAAAAAGTGCATACAGAATTACTGTGCTGACCTGGGAGTATGAGACACTGTTTGAAACACTCCTGGGCTTCACTTAATTTTCTCCACAGAATTTGCCTGCGGGGCAATACTTCATGTGTTTAAGAATTTTGCCTAATTTGCCCATTTAGTGCATGAAGAAAAGGTAGGAAAAATACCACTAATATTTAACTATATTCTGATTCTTCTCTAGGGTCATGGATAGCTACTTCTTGTTGTGTAATCTCAGCCTGCCTTTCTTTTTTTAATAAGGTGTTCTACCAGTAATACCCTTACAGATTAATGTAAATGTAAACTGATATTGGGGAAAATCTTATCAGTGCAGAGCAGCTGTTTGCAGGGAGACGTGTCACTGTGAAGCAATCTACACATTTTTGGATCCCTGACACATTTGCAGGTTTATATTCATTCCTTATTTACATTAATGAAGGCCAGAGTTTTGGGAAAAGTCTTATACCAAAGGCTCAATTTAGTTGACAAAACAGAGGTATTGGATGCTGTTGGAGATCCACAAGGGTATCTGAGACATCCACAGAAGGCTGGTTGGGATGATGGTCCCTGAGGAAGGTTTGTGCCCATTTGCACTGGCAGAGGGAGGCCAGGCAGATGCCATCAAATGCTTTTAGTTGCCCTTCCTTGGGCAAAGTTGCTTCCGAAACTTATCGGGAAAATGTTTGTGGTTAAGGCCAGACAGGCTGGGCTACAAACACACAAAAAATAAACCACAAATGATTGACTATGCAGGCAAGCATAGAAATGACTGTCATGTGAGGATATGATAATTTTGTAGTGCTGCCTGCCACAATTCTTGTGCAAATATTTATTCTTGAAGAAAGAACAGTTTGAGCTTCCTTTTCAAAACCAAAATGTTTCTGATGTTTAAAAGGAAAAGGAAAAGAAAAAAAATATTTCAGACATCTTAGCTCTTACTGCCTGGGCTTTACTGAAGATCTCTGGGATTTGAAAAGTTAAGTCATCTCAAGCTGTGGCACTGGTTTCACCCCCAGCTGAAGGAGCAGGGATGTAGAGTCACAATCCAGAAATCACTGAGAACATCCTAATACCTAAAATAGTTGTGAGAGCATAACCCTGCTCTTGTTTTGGTTCTGCCCTTCAGCTGCTGAAGAAGCAGCCCCTGGTGCTGGCCCAGGGCTGTGGGAAGGCCCGTGGAGCCGTGTGCTGGTGGTCACAGCCGGGCTGGCGATGGCGTGGGCTCCGCGTGCCTCGCCACGGGCGCTGCAGGGATGGGCGCCAGGCAGGGCTGCAGGGCTGTCCCAGAGCCTGGTGTGGGACAGCACAACCTCATCCCAGAGCTGGGGACATCCATGTGGCGAACTGAGGGAGGTCTTTGTGTCCCCTCCTTCCTCTTTCCTCTTCTGCACACCTCAGGTGAGTGGTGATCAGAGGGAGGGAGGGAGGGAGGGATGAAAACCTGAAGCCCAGCTGAGTTCTTGAAGCAGGGACTGCAGCGCAGGTTCCAGCAGCTGCACAACATCTGTTTGCAGCAGACTCAGACATAAGCTTACCTTTAAGGGGTTGCGAGTGTTATCCTGGGTTTCTAATCCTGCATGATGTTCTACAAGGTAATGGCAATTTACACTGCTGCCTGTTTTTCAGTACTAAATAATTTGCTATTAAATAATTTCTTTGCTCTGTCTGTTGTTTATTTCCTAGATATTTTTGTTTTGTTGTTTTTTTCCCCTACCTCATTTTCCCTGCTTCTGTGGTGGCTTTTACATCCTACATGCTTCATTTTCATTTAAAATTTTGTCTCCACCTAGGAGATGCCCTGAAGGTCTCTGTCTCTCAGAAATCCTTCCTTTTTGATTTTTTTCTTTTTTTTCCTTTTTTTTTTTTTTTTAAATTTTTGACTCAAAAGGCCTAACTAAGAAGATTTTACTATAAAACATTAACTGTATATATAAAAGAGATGCTTGCTTTCCATGATTTCAGACTATTAAATGCTGAAAGCTATCCCCCAAATGTTATCCCCAAAATGATTTTTTTTTTCTGGTAGGTAAAACAGTTGATAGATCCTTTGCAAGTAAAGGCTCGTTTGTGTGGGAAAAATCTGGCAGCTGATGACAGCATTAACTTAATTTACTTTTGTGCATGAATGTTTTACTGCAGAAGAGTCATCCTGGATCATTACCCAAGTTGAACGATTCATGTGAAAATGATAAATGTTTCTGCTGACTTGCAGTGTTTGAGATACTCGTTGAAGGCAGTATCAGCTTTCATTGCTAACAACACTGCCTACTAAAATGAGAGGTAGGAATGCCTTTTCTATCTTCATACCATTCAGAAAGATTATTCTGGTGTGTTTTGTAATAAGAAGGTGTTAATGGGTTTATTCTCCAGAGCAAATTTCCCATCTTTCCTTCTTCATCCTTTCTAATAAGATTAAATTCTCTTAATGAGCAATGTGATTAAATTTATATTTCACTTAAATAATAGATATTACCCTAAATAAAGCCACAAATATTGTCACAACAGTGTAAAGTTAAAAGTTATGGTGCAAATAAGAGTCCATTCTCATAAATCACTAGGAAAAACAGTATCAACTGTAAAGATACTTTATATTTAAAATACTGAATTATACAGGTGCCAATAGCAAATACAATAGATATAGGAAGCATTCTGGTTGCATGGTGCCTAAGTGTTCACAGCAACTTTGATGATTAGATTCTTCATATTTCTTTTATCTTGCAAAATTGGTCTGAGGACCTTCTGCTGCCTGTCTCCTGCCGGGGAAAGCAGTCCCTCTGAGGGCAAGGAAGACTTCTTCCAAAGACCTGCTGTGCTGAGACAGTGGTCCTGGAGCAGATCCTTGCAGTCTGAACAACTTTCCTCTGCCGCAGAGGGCATGCAGCGGTTCACTGGAATTCTTCGGCTGTTCAAGGAAAGGAGTACCTGGGTTTTGTCACATTCACTCAAAACAAGGTTTGGGTGAGAACCTGGGAGGCTCAATTCCAAACTGATGAAGTTTATGGTTCCATAACATAAATAATTAAACCTTTTTAAAGCATCATACACAGTTTTACAGTTGTGGGGGTTCGTACTTCGTTGCTCACCCAGTGTGAAAGCAGTGCCTGCAGTACATGCATTTAGCTTCATCATGTTCTCTGAGTATGACATTACCTAATGTCACCACTCTGGATTTCCCTGGAATGTTCTTGTATTCTCTCATATCCTAACAAGATTCAGAACACTGAGGACTCTCGTACTGAAACATGCAGTTACTTCTTGGCCTACTATTATTGATAACATCTGTCTCAGTACTATAATCTAGTTCTCTTCTGCACTGGCAGCCAAAAATGTGGTGTTTTGGGATCAAAAATACTGCTGGGTTTGTTCTTGAAAAATATTTTTTTCAGATGAAACTATTTTCCCCGTGAATTGTGAAATTAGATCAGTTTCACTGACAAAGGACCAAAATATTTTCGAAATTATTTTAAAACTTTTTTAAATGCTGAAGTTTTCATTTTGGCTTGGATAAAACCTGTGTTATGTTCCTTTCCTTCCAAGTCTGACCTGTCTCCTGACCAGCCTGACCAGTTTCCCTCCAAAAAATGTCTCCATTCACTCTTTGAACAAAACCACTTAAAAACAATTCAGTGCAATGATATCAGCTTCCAGATAAAACATTTGGAGTTCATCAGCATGAATCACTTTACTGAGTTTAGTGTGATTCATTTGGATCTATAGCTCTAACTCTGTGAGCACTTTTAAAAATTGTTTTTTCCTAATTGAGGATAAAACAAAATTTGAAACCTGTAGTGTTTTAGGGAAAATTTCATTCACAGATTTCTGTTGGCTTTTTCCAGGAATCATGACTTCTGGCCTTAACCACTCGGTTTTCCTTCTTGCATGAATGGCATGCACACCCCACTCTTCTCACCTGGGCAAGCACAGAGTTGTCCATAAACGAGCCTTGTAGGATGGTCAGGGGCTAATTATAGGCAACAATAGGAAAAGGGATCAAACCACCGTCAGATTTTACAAGTTCCTGCAGAATGATTTTTTTTTCTGGGAAAAAAAACAACAAGCAAACAAACCAACAAAGAGCCCCAACAAACAGAGTTACTTGACAACTCTGCTTTCACACTTCTTTTCAATTCCCCCTGTGATCTCGATCCCCTGTTAGGCTTGTACTGAGCTGCCCTCCCTACAGTTCCCCACCATCCTGGCTTCTCCTGGAACTGGCTAATAAAACCAGCTCATTTAATGCAAATGTCCCGGAGTGAAAATAAAATCTCAGTCTGATAGATCCGAGAGAAGGAGCAGCTGAAACCCGCCTGTGCTGAGCCCGGAATTCCCCGGGCCGGGGCTCAGCCAGGAGCGGCTGCTCGCTGGGGCAAGGGCTCCATCTGCGGGAAAGGACCCGCATCCATCCCTGCCCGGGGCATCTTCCCTTCTGGAACAGAGAGGAGAGCCCTAGGGGTTTCTCCTTCTCCAAATGCACCGTGAATTACTATTGGGCTAAGACATATTGCCTACAAATCCCACCCAGGAAAACTAACTCTGAGTGCGTGTTCCAGCAGTGAGCGGAGCAAGCCTGACTGCAGCAGTGATGCTGGGGGGTAAAGATTTTCTTTTCTGTGATGTTAAGTAACTACATCTTTAGGGCTTGCCTGGAACCTGTACTTATACAGGTTATCTGGGCATTTCATGTGTGAGAGCAAACTGAGAATGCTTCAGTTCTTCTTCCTTTCCCTCTGCATCCTCTGCATTCCCACTCTTCTTTTCTTTTCTGTTTTGGGTTTTTGGTTGGGGTTTTTTTTGTTGTTGTTTGTTTTTGGTTTTGGTTTTGTTTTTTTTTTAAGTTTGCTGCTGCCATATATGCAAAGCACAGGCATTTGGTGTCGTACCTGTGAGAAGGAACATGTTTTCTGTACATGACCCCTGCCATGGGTGAATCTGTTCCAACACCACTTAGCAAAGGTAGCAGCTGGCATTCCTAGATAGTTTTACAATGGGAGAGCAGCTGAATGTTGATGCTCCTGGAAAAGGATGAACATTTTCTCACAGCAATTCTTCATAACAATCCAGCAGGCAGTTCCCTATTACTGTTTTTTTTACTACCTCATGCAATTTTTCTGTGAATTGTCATCTTCTGAGTTAACATATGGCTAAGTGCAAACCCTCTGTTCTGACAAGGAGAAAGGTAGCTCACTGGTAGCTGGGGTATCTTCTGCCATTATGAAAACAATGCTGTTTTATTTCTGGGGACAGAGAATTCCATTCCATAGCTGTTACTTGTTATTTTTCTCATCTGCTAATGAAGAGTCCCATCCATTACCATTATTGTTGCGTGGTCTTATGGGGTTTATTTTTTCTGTAGAAGTTCCAAGCTCAGTTCCTTGTTGATAAAAGAGAAAACATTTTGTTCAAGGTCCCCACACGTGTCCTGCATTTTGCAGTCCAGGCTTTACAGGATACCCACTTGGCTTCTGAAAATTATTCCTTTGGGCCTTAGAGGCTATGAATCCAGTGATCTCTTCACATGGAAATCCTCCTATAGCTTGGTGAATGGTTTAGTAGGAGCCCAAGGGCCACTGACCTGGGTGGAACATGAAGCCGTCCTGTAATTTGCTCTGTCTCAGTCTGTGTAATGTTTTTGTCAGAAAAACAACAAACCTATCATGTCAAAGTCCACACAGCCACAGGCAGCAAAATCCAGAGCCAGCAGAACTGTTTACACACAGAGTGTCCAGTTTTCAATCCACATCCTCTGCTAGCCAGGGCTGTGCAGGCTGAGTAGAGCCAGCCCTCAGCGCTCAGGCAGACTCCCTGCCCCTCCCCTTTTCTAGAAGGCCATGCTGCTTCTCCTTCTCATCCAGTTCTTGGGGCAGGGTTCCACATGGACATGGGGGGACCAAGCCAGGGTTTGCTCTGGGGGCTGTGGGAAGGGCTGCAGCACATCTTGGGTTTCTGCCCAGGTGTTCCTCTGAGAGCATTTGGTGACTTAGTCAAGAGATGGATGCTGAAGAGAGGATTTCCAGGCCTTTGTTTCAATAGGATTTTTATTCCTTAAAGTAGATAATGTATTTCTACCAAAAATAAAAGGGAAATCCTGGTAAGCAGCCATGGTCAATGTAAAAAAGTGGTAGGTAGCTTTTTACCTTAAGTATTAGCAGGAATCTCTTTTACCTCAACAGCAATCCTTTTAACTCCATGGATTATTGCATCTGACTAAAAGGTATCTCATAATTATTAACCACATGCAATTAACTCTGAATGTAATAGGAGAAGGTCTTCTCTTGCTGGAGCAAGTCAGTTTATGAATGATCCTGTGTATTCTTTTCTGGTGTAAGTTTTCTTATGAGACCCATCACAGAGAAGGTAGGAAATCCTTTTGCTGGTGTCCCTCTGTAGGGATGACTGCTGGCTTCCCTGGTAAAACCTCAAGGCCATCACCCTCAGCAGCGTCACTGCGCCATTTCCCCTCAGCCTTCCCAAAGTAAACATTTCCATAATAGGTATCCCAAAAGCTCTCCAGGGAAGAAAAGTATGTATTGTAACGTGGGAAGGTTTCCTCTGCTTGCTTTCAGCACTGTTAACGTGTTTGTCCTTGCTGTGCTCTGATTAATTACCCTCCTTTTATCGTGATTAGCACATTTAGCATTAGGCTGGCCAGCTGTCAGGCTAAGCTCAGTCAGAGCAGACAAGCACTCGCTGCCTTTGTGACTTTTCATCTCCAACTGATCATCCCAAGAAGATATAAGGCCCAAGTCTTCCAGCCCTGCTTTTTCACGGCACAAAATATCTCATCCCCATGCGAGTAATGGTACCAGCTTAATTAACCTAACGTGAAGAGGGCATTGCACAACAGCATAATTCAATTTTGTGTTTTTTTTTTAAAGAACAAACTGCATGCAATTTAGATAGTGGGCTTTCTTATGCATCCAAATTTATTTATGTCCAGCTCTAGAGGAGAAAACACCTATTGGACAAATTGGTTATTATCGCTTTGCCTACTTCTGACGTGCAACAGAAAATAGGAATGCAAGGGAGAGGGGAGCTATCTTTTTACAGGTCTTTGCATCATTATTTATTGCTTCATTCTCACAATGGAGAGAGCAGACACTGCTGCCATCCAGAAGCATCCCCTGGGGGAAAAAAAAACCCAAATTTATCCTTCTCTCTTCTTGATTATGGGGAATTAATTCTGTCTTAACTGAGACAATCCTGCTGTGATTTGACAAAGTCTAAATCTGCATTAAGTTCCAGCCCCTGTATTATGCAGCAGCTTGGCACACATATGCTTTCCTTTACTTTATGGACCACCTCACCTGGGGCTGCTTCTCTATTCTGCTTGTATGCTTCTTGTCACTGGCAAAAATGATAGAATTCCTCTTTTCAGACAAAAGGGCTGTGGCATGTGTAAGATACTGTGGTTTATCGAGGTTAGTTTCGTTTTCAGATTTCAGGGATAAACAAATGTGGGCATGTACACTGGCAACCCAGTCCAGATTTCATGAGGAACCCTTTAGTCATCAGGTAACTTGATCTGCTTGCAGACTACAAAGCTTGAGCTTTGATTCAGAAATAGCATTACTGAATGGAGCTCCTTTGTGCTCCTGTCATGCTCCTGTCATCTGTAGCAAAACTCCTCTCTACACTACCTGGAGTTCCCAGGTATGTTTGAAGAAGTTTATGGTGACAGGGAAGGAAGGCCACAGCACATCTCTTATCACATTGTCACCCATTGCTGCCTGCTAGTTTGTTTCTTCCTCTACTGAAATGTGAGCTCCATCAGGATGAATCAGTCTCTGACCACTGTGCATGAAAAAAGAATGGACTTTCAGTACCAGAACAGCAATTACAATCTATGTCAAATAATGTTGACTTCTCTAGATTTGATGTAGGTAACAACCTAACCTAAAACAATCTAAAAAGCATAGCATAGTTGATGTAGCACAAGTATTTCACTGTCCCAAAGTAACTGGTATATGGGTGGTTGGATTTTTTGCTGTTGTTGTTTGGTAAATGTTGTTAAGATCCAAGTTCATTGCAGCAAAGTTAACTGATGTTCTCTCTGACATTTACATGCTTTTTTCTAAGCAAGCCTCACAGGAGCCTTATCTGGGTTAAATAAGACAGAGTTGTGCCCTTTCCATTGCTACTGTAATTCACTTTTTCCCTTTTTGGTACATGCCACCATTTAGGTTTTTCAATCTTTTAGCTTCTTTCAAAAGAATAGTCAGCTGGTGGATCTGCAGTATGCACATAGGGAAATTTGCACTACATGCTTTTGTTCTTCTTTTCTCATAATCAGGGTCTGGCTTTGAGCTCAGGGTCCTAGAGGTGAGTTGCTCTATTTCTTTTTCCAGATACCATCAAGGCTGACTTATCTAACTTGCAGATGAGACCAAGGAAAGGTTAGACTGTGTCAATAGATTTCCCAGAAAAACTGTGGATATCCCATCCCCAGGAGTGTTCAAGGCCAGGTTGGATGGGGCTCTGAACAACTTGGTGAAAGATGTCCCTGTCCATGGCAGTGGGATTGGAACTAGATGACCTTTAGGGTCCCTTCCAGCCCAATCTAGTCTATAATTTTTTTTTTTTTTAATATGAGTGGAAAAAATATGTAATCATGGCATGCTTTTTCTCTGTGTGCTGCAGCATTCTCAGTGTTCTGGGTTAAATAGCAGAATTGATTGCTTTTGTATAACAGCAGCATCTCTGTCTTTCACTTTGCAGAGGAAATTTCTCCATCACTGCTGATGCTGAGACAGTGGGTACAACATTAGTCCAAGACTGATAGCCCAGAGCAAGTGTGACTTCAGAGAAAGCAAAGCAGAGGAGGAAAGGTTGCATGGAGGAGACAAAGTGCTAATGTTCCTGTGATTAATAATCACCTACTGCCTGTTCCACTTTACCAAATGCTACTGAAAATAATGATGTACCTTTAGCATAATGAATTTCCCCCAGCTCATCTGAAAATCTCTTCATCTGGGTATTTTGGCTGTCTTCCACTTTGGCTGAGTAGAGCTGTTCCGTCATTGTGAAACCTCTTGAGAATTTGAATTGAACAGGACAAAAGGAAAAAACAAAAATCAGAAAGAGCAAATAGCAGCTCAGTTTGAAAAAGACTTCATGTAAGCAGAGAGGCCCAAGGTAGCCAAAGGTAAAATGCTACTGGGTCTAAAGTTTCTTTGTAAGATCTGGATGATCTTTTTTTTTCTTTTTTTTTTTTTTTTTTTTTTTTTTTTTTTTTTTTTTTTTTAAAAATTTCTTTTTTTTTTTTCCAGAAATATGCCTGACTTTTAGAAAGAAAGGCTCTATAAAAAATATTTGGGGTTTTCTCCTTACTAAATCAATCCCCAAAATCTCAATTACTGGATTTATATTTTCTTTTTAAATTCCCTCTCAATCAAAATGATGGCAGTGAGTGTATGCATCAGAACCAGAGCTTCAATAGATGCATGTGTTACTGAAAATATTTCCCTTGAAACTGTAAATCTGTATTACTGAATCTGCATGTATTTTTATACACTGTATCTTTTTTTATCAAATTAATTGTATTCAAGCCAGCATAAAATTCTGGATTGGTATTTAGTACAAGTTTAGTATTATCCTGATGGTTTTGCGTGAGGGTGCTGCCATATTACATGAAATTATGTTCCTTTTAGGTAGGCTTTAAAACACCCTGCTGAAGAGCTGAAGCTCCTTGTGATATGCTGTGTATGCAGAAAGAGGCAGCTGTCTATGAAAACAAAAAGATCTAAGAATCTAAAGTTTAGGGCTGTCCTGTCGTGTGAAGAATGATACACCTTTCAGTGTGAGAGGCATGAGGTGTCTGGGACTTGCTGAATGACAAGTTAGAAAGTGTCGCACAAAGCATGAGAATTTGGGAAGAGGACAGGAAAACTAATTTATCCTTATGAATGACTGGAAATGGTGGATAGGTCATTAGGGGCTGTACTTACAGAGACCGTGTTTGCATTTTTTAAGAAGTGTTTTAATTGATAAACAAAATGA
This sequence comes from Dicaeum eximium, assembly GCA_013396995.1. NCBI lineage: Eukaryota > Metazoa > Chordata > Aves > Passeriformes > Dicaeidae > Dicaeum > Dicaeum eximium. The sequence goes on along the minus strand of VWZP01006525.1, from coordinate 1,048,129 downwards.
AGTACATTTTTCTCTACTGGAGTAAATGGGGGGTTTATTACATGTAATACCCAAATTAATATCCTGTGAAGGTGATAAACACTTGATGTGAGGATAAATATTGAACAGGCCTCTCAGATACTCTTGTTTCATGGACAAATGCCAAGTTGTTATCAGTGGCAAAGGGGGATGTGAATAAATTACTTTAATATCTGGGAGTGAGTGATAGCCCAGATGTGTTTAGTGGGAACAAATGTCCCACCCCAGTGTGCACTGAACGTAGCTTGAAATGTATTGCTAACATCAGCCCATGTACTGAAAACTTCCATTTCAAAGTGTAAAAACTCATTCTGAAGTCCATGAATACAAGTTGAATCTGCCTGGACAAGAGGTAGCAAAGTCTAACAAGTAACATGACCCCGATGGAGCCAGTCTGTGCCTGGATGATAGATGTCCTTGTCCAGTATTTCAGGGGCATATTGCACAAAACATATCATACTAAAATTATTTGTGCCTTTTGTGACTTTAGTCGCCTTCTTTATTAGAGACATGAAAGGGTTTTATTCAGGGACGCTTCTGGACAGGTGAAATGCAGCTGACACTGAATTTCTGAGTCTGGTCCCTGAACTAGACTCAAGCTACTATTTGTTTTTACCAGGTGCATTAGAAAAACAAATCCAAGTGTGTCTGTGCCCCTACACAGAGGAGTTTGTATGTTTGTGCCTGATGGTAAAACTGTCAAACTGTCTTTCTTACTCAGGTTTCTGTGTGGTGTTTGGGCTTTTATATGCTATATTACTATAGATAATAACAACCAAAAGGGCTACATACCTGCTTTCCATTGCAACAAAATTGTTCTAAAATAAACACACACACACACACACACACACATATATACATATATATATATTCATAAACACTGAGCACTCAGTGTCATGTCACACTAATCTGTCCCAAGGGATCTATTAACAAGAACTTGAATTACTCTCACCTTCTGGTGGCAGGTGGTAACAGGGGAGTATTCTTTCCTCAAGAACTAGTGCTGATCAGGCCTGAAAAACAGGATCTTTGGATAAATTATTCAACATAATTTTTGCTTTCAGGAATTTGGCTGTTTCTCTTCCAGCTTTATGTGTAAGACAAAGCAAGGTTTCAGGCTAGGAAGGAGCAGTGGACACTGAAAAAGCCTTTTGGGTCACTATGCCACCTTTGTCCAAGTCCCTTTCATTCACCTTAACTCTTCCTCCTCTGATGACCTTGGTGCCATTTCTAGTCTCTGCCCATGACTGATCCCAAATTCTGGCATTCAGAGAGACTTGCAAGCATGGATCTCGTTCAGTACAGTTTGCTTGGTCTGGTGTTAAACAAGTTCTGGGGTTGGCTCCAGCCAGCTGCTTCCTGCTGAAAATGTCACTTCATGAGGTTTTTATGAATTTTTGGCCAGCTGAGACATCTATTGTTCAGAGGACGGGCCCTCAAGCCCACTGCTTCTAAAGTAAGTGAGCAAATAGTGACATGTCAGGGTCAAATTCAGCTGGAGTTTGTACATGAGGAGGCTCCAGGGGAAAACTTTGGTCTGTCAGGAGGGAACTCATTAAGCAGGAGGATGTTCATGGGTTTCTACAAGCCTGCAGGATAGCTGACTGGCCACAGCAGGAGGAAATTATGCTAATGATTGCTTTTTCCTGTTGTCTGCAGGTGATCTTTGAAAGGTGTTATGCTTCTCAGAAGCCTGTTTCCTACTGTTTCCTTTTTCTTTTTTTGACATGTGACTGCTTTTAATGTATGCATCACCTTTAATACAGACTGTGGTTGCACCTATAAATATCTCTTCTTAAATCTAGGGGGAATGTTAGTACCCACCTGACAAATTTCTGAATGCGTAAACAACCAAAACTTATTTTCTTAATACATAAAATCCAAACATTTTTGGTGTCCTCTTTAAGGTAACCAATTCAGTCCTGAACACTATGATATCTCCTCTTATACAAGAGGTATTTCTAGGAACTGATAACTCACTAGGGGTTTTTAAAAGTTTTTTGAGGCTTATGAAAACTATTGTTTCTACTTAAGGCAAACAAGAAAGATGAAATGTTTTAAAGAACATCTTCATTTCTTTTCACAAAACCTGCTAACAGTTCATATTTTTCAATCACTAGAAAATGTTCATATTCCTTGGTACATAGTTTATAGACTTGCAGATCTGACAGATAATAAATTATTTTCAAATTCAATCCACTAGAAATCTTCAGTTCTTTTTAAAACACCATTAAAGTTTTCAGAGGGAGAACTATGTTTTGCAGTGTGGTAGCATCCACTTGTATTGTCCTGTACTCTGCTGTACATAGACTGGAGTTAGATTTCAGTACTGGTAATCATTCCATGGATATGTCATTTACAGAATAGAAATGCAATAAACTAAGACATTCTGTAGTTAAAAAACATCCAAATATTATGAAGCAACTAGTAGTTGCTGTAGTTGCTTTGTGGCATGAAAAGTCAACAACAAAATCAAATATACCCTTTCCTCAAAGTTTCTGTTGCAGTGGAGTCCAAGTTACAAATTAATTCCTGAGGAGCCATCAGCAGTTTGCTTTGCATTCATGATGGATTCCATAGTACCTTATCAATGGAGTAAAAAAATTCCTATCAAGCCACTCCTGGCTTTGTCAGGAGTATCATCAGACTGGCAGAGCTCAGCAAATAGCGAGCCTATATCTTTGCAGTGCTCTTTGAGTTACTGGATTTGATTTACACACCAGAGCAGGTGAGTACTGATGATGCCCAGCTGCAAGAGAATATGTGGAAAGTTTTGCTTTAAATATTACATGATTTGTTTTAACAATAAGTTGAATTTTAAATATAATTCCAAAGGAAAAATATGAGAATCTGTTTTGCTGTCTATTTGAGGAGCTGTTTTGCAGAGCTCCCACCATATTAGCTTTCTGTGGTCAAGAAACTCTTTATGAAGCTTCTTTTTTTGTTTTGTTTTGTTTTGCTTTGGTTTTGTTTTTGTTTTTGTTTCTATCGGTTTTCTTATTGATATTCAAAAGAATTATTGGGTCTTTCCTGTTTAGGGAGTGATGCTTAGTTTGACTCCCTAAACTATATGCCTCTAATTGTAAACCATTTGTTATGGGCTGGGTTGTTTGAGTTTTTTTACTTTAAACATTTTTAAACCTTATGTATACAGTAGTGACTGGAAATAGCTTTTTCTTGAGAGCACTGTTGTGTTTTGCCACTACAGTTTTGGGATAGTGATCTTCAGTTTAAGAGCTAGCATTTCTATTCTTGAGTGAGCAGAATCTGATTCGTTCTGCCTTTCAAAGTCATATGAATGTGAGGGCTGTTGCCTGCACAATTCTTGCAATTTCTACTGTTTCCCAAAAGAGAAACCCAAAAGTTGCCTTTATGCTGGCCATAGATAAATTGTTTTATTATCTGTGGTGATTAATGCAAGGAAAATGGAAAAAATGTGACTTCCCAGAGGTGGTGGTGCAAAACTTTAGCTTGTTCAACACCTTGATTCTCTCTCACTGTGGTTTTAATATCCAAACAGGATGGTGACTGAAATGCAGGTCTGACATGTGGTCTGACTTCCAGTGTTTTTCCTATGTCTGGAGCTGCAGGCAAGACCTCACCCTATCTTGTCCTAAGGTTTAAGTAAATGGTGTTTTTCCTGGTGTCCATTAAATGCCTCTCACTTAACTAGATTAGTTAGAAAAAAAGTTGAATTGTTTGGAGGAGACAAAATTCTTCAGATGAGGAGATATATGCATTTTATGTCCATAGAAATGAGCACAGAGGACAAAGGTGTAATGGATTAGGAATGGTTCTCCCCAATTCACCGCCCTCACTGGGACTCTCCAAACCATGCACTGCCCCGGAGAGGAGAATTGGAGACACAATAGGCAAAGATCATGGGTTGAGATCACAGCAATTTTCTGTTAACAGCAAAGAGATAAGAAAAGAACAGTAACAGCTACAGTACTAAAGACAGAGGGTACAAGAAAATAAATTATTCACATGTAACCCCCTCCCGACAATAGACAATACCAACATCTCCCTCCACCACGCTTACTTGACCAGGCGGAATCACTCCTTCCTGGAAGAGAAAGGAAGCTGGGGTGGTACAGAATAACCTCCAGATCTTGGCCATGCCTCTCCCATTATGCAAAAATAAGCCCTGTCATGGTCAGAGCCAGGACAGAAGGGTACTAATCCCAGTCTTCTGCCTCCACTAGTAAGGACATGTCAACTACTTTCATCAAGTCATTAAAACCCCTCTGATTCAGGCTGGATTTTTTTGTCAGTGTTTTTCTTGGAGGCTCTTACAGTCATTCACTGTGGCACACTCAGGAAAGACAAGAAGGAATGTCAGGCAGGGAGGATAAGAAGGAGGGATGCCCAAGGCTTACAGGAGCAGGTGGGACATGTGGAGTTCTGTGGGCCAGCTCAGGGTCTGGTGAGAGCACGTGAGTCAGAACCGAGTGAAGAGAAGGAAGGGCAGCAGCATGGGGGGACCACTTACTGACCATGGGGTCAGACTGAGGGAGGGGACTTACTTAAAACCTTTGAGGGAGTCAGGGGAGGGCAGAGCCTGGTGTTCCTTGGGGCCATGAACCTCCTTGTCACTGCTGGAGGGGCAGCATGTCAGGACACATGCAGGAGTATGTTTCTGCATGGTGTCAGGGACAACTTCTTGATACAGGGCCTGGTTGGGCAATCCCATGGGATCACACTGATAGATCTGCTGTCCCTTTCAAGGAGACACCAGCAGGGGAGGTGGTGACTCATGGCAGCCTCAGCTATGGTGAGTGAGAAAGAGAGGAGATGAAGATCCTGAGGGGAGGGAGGGAGGAGAATGGCAGAGCCCAAACCTGGGGCACCAGGTGAGCATCTTGTCCGGGACGTAGGCACCTGAGATCACACAAGAGCAGCTCTGAAGGGTGAAAGAGTTGAGAGGAACTGCCATGACTATATGGAGCACATGAGAATGGTTCATCCTGATACCTGGGAAAACAAGCAGGTGTATCAGCAGCCCCGCTCGGCTAAGCCAAGAACTCATGAGAGAGCTCCTCTGGAAAATGGCCACAAAAAGGAGGCAGAAACAGGGCCAGGGTACAGAGGAGGGCTTTAGAAATATTGGCCAGGCTTTCAAGGGCCTGGAAAGCCAAGCTCAGCTGGAACTGGAAGGGACGTCAAGGGCAAGACAAAGATCTTCATCCTCTGTGTGAGCAGTAGAAGGCCAGACAAGGAGCTGTGTGCTCACTCGTGGGGAGAGTGATTTCATGGGAGTGAACACAGAGAAGACCAATGTCCCTAATGCCTTCTTTGCCTTTGTCTTCACCAACAAGTTCTTCCATCTTCTAATGCTTTGCAAAGCCCAGAGCAGCCCAGTACAGGAAAGACATGAAGCAACTGAACAAATTCAGCAGAAGCACTTGCCCTGAGTGGAGAGGCTGAGGAATCAGGTCTTATTCAGCCTTGAGAAGGGATGGCTTTAGGGGAGGTCCAACAGCAGCCGGCCAGGACCCAGTGAGGGGTTATCAAGAAGGCAGAGCCACCCACTTCCCTGTGGGGCTTTATGGGAGAGTAAGAGACAGTGGGTGTAGGCTGTAACAGGAGAAAAGGTGGGATAGAAGGAAATACTACTCTGGAACAGTCAAGAGCTGGAGCTGGTTGCCCATAGAGGCTGTGTGATTTCCATCCTTGAAGATTTTTAAGACCTGATGGCTTGAAGCCCTCAGCAACCTAGTCTGACCTCAGAGCTGACTCTGCAGTGTGGATTAGATGTCCTCCCGTGGGTCCTTCCAGCTTGAATTGTTGTCTGTGATTCATTCCATGAATATTTTAAAACTACCTTGAACTTCTAGCTAAATTTTTTTCTGATCTGTGTCCTTGAGTTCTTCTGCCATCTTAGGCTTGTCCTTTGCCTAAAATAAATTTTATTCTGCAATGTATTAACTGAGAACAATAACAGTCGCTCTCAACTTTTGTTAAGCAGAACAAGCCAGGCTCTTCTAATTCTGCACACACCCCTTCTCCCCTCCCCATAGTGACTGGAATAGAGTCCCTGCTCCTTTCTCATCCTAATATCCTCTCTATGTGCCTGTTCTCATTTTAATTCATCTTCTGGCATGTAGGTCATTACAGCATTGCAAGTACTGCACTAATCTAAATACAAGGTCAATGAAAAAATGTTCACACCCTGCACTAGGCACCCTTACTTCTGAAAATATTTTGCAGAACAACACAATTCCATTATTTTTAACAATTGCATCCTGCCTATACTAATCCCATTGCTGTTTATAATTTCTTGATCTTGTTTTCTACATATGGAAATACATAAATGCAGTCATATGCAAAATTATTGTGCCATAGGAATTAATGTTGAGTTCTCCTACTGTTAAAACAGCTTTTGTGATATTTGCCATAAACAATTCTCTTACAAGCAATTTTCATTCATCTTAGTAGGACAATTTTTTTCACTCAGAAGTTGTTAAGTGTTCTAGACCTAGGTGTCTTTCAATATTTGTGTGCAAACATCTTGTCCTCTCTTAAATTACATATATTGATTTTTTTCTGTTGAGTTTTCCCCCAGCACCTTACTCATTTGGATGAGACTCAAAAAGATTTCTTTACAATAAAATGTTTTCATATAGTCCTTAATTTGGTTTTTAGGATTCTGCAAAACACCACTTAAATATTCTTTAAACCCCAGAGATCACAAGTACCTAAAAGGTGTGAAACATAAGTATATTGATCACAGCATACTTTATTATGCTGGTATTGCAAGTGCTTTTTGAGATGCTAACTGTGATCTCAATTTGGTCAAGTGGAGCTGTGGTCCTTCTGGGAAAGCAGCCTTCATTTAAATAGTAATTAAGAACAAGTATTTCCCAGTGATAGAGCAGGTTTCCCAAGTCATAGTTTCATCTTTTACTTCTCCTCAAATTCTTCTTTTGGGAAATTGTTTAAAGATCACCTAAAAGGGAATGTTCATAGTTTCTCAAGGAGAGTGCCTGTTGTATACTGGTAATTTGCCATGCAGGAGATAAATTTGGTTTCTTGAGATAGCATTTCATTGTTCATGGCTTATGTACTGCTTTTCACATGAATTGGTTGGAGAGGAGTAAGGCATCTGTAGATTTAGTAAATGTAACTTTGAGCTTCTGAGACTGCAACACAGAATGCTGGGCCCTGTGTAGAGTTCATTAGATAAATGTTTATGAATATACAAGGAGCTTTTAAGCGCCAATGCTTAAATTATTTCTATCTCCCTTCCAAATGTAGTTACAGAGACCTCCTGTGTCTGGTCTTGGCACGTAAGCCTCTTATAAAAGGAAGGCATACACTGATTTCAGCACCATCCTCTGATTCAGCATCATCCTCTCCTGGTGAGAGGGAATTTTTCAGCCTCAGTACTCCATCTCCTGCACAAAATAAACATTTTCAGCCACTGGATAAATTTATTTTGAAACAGAAAAATGTTTATCTGTGTACGGGTAGAGGTGCCCGGGGAGCAGGTGGGGATGGGAGCTGCAGAAGTGACCTCTGTGAGGAGAGGCTGGGACTGCTCTATGCCAAATACAGTCCGTCCCAAGCCGAGATTGCTCTGTCATCCTGGAGAGGTCCTGGTGGAGCAGGCACTTCCCTGTAAACCCTGGAGAGACCATGGTGCAGCTGACATCCGTGCTGCAGCCCTTGGCAGATATGTCTCAAAGGAACTGTAGCCCATAGGAGCCCACGCTGGAGCAGGTTTGTACTGAAAGACTGAAACCCATGGAGAAGCCCAAGGGTGGAGCAGAGAAGTGTGAGGAGGAGAAAGGAGCAGCAGACAGGAACTGTTACAGACTGACTGCAGACCCCCATTCCTCATCCCCCTGCGCTGCCCATGGGGAGAAGGTAGAAAGAAGAGTTAGGAGTGAAGGGTTGAAGCTGAGCCTGAGAAGAGGAGGGGTAGCTGGTTAGTGATGCCCTTGTCTTTGTCTTAACCCACAGGATTTTTCATGCTATATTCCTTCTCTGTTCTGTTGAGAAGGGTGATAGAGAAGCTGGGTGGGGATCTGACAGCCACACAAGGTCAACCCAACAGTCTATCCCTGACCCAGTTCTCTTCAACATCTTCATCCATGACTTGGACACAGGACTCAAATGAGCACTAGATATGTTTGCTGATGACACTAAATTGGGAGGAGATGTTGATCCCTGCCCTTGGGGACAGGGAGACCCTGCAGGGAGACCTCGACAAATCAGAGAGATGGTCAATCATCAACATACGAAGTTCAACATGATCAAGTGCTGGATTCTGCACTTTAGATGGGGCAGCCCTGGATGTGTGTATAGACTGGGGAATGAGATGATGGAAAACAGTGCTGCAGAAAGAGCCCTAGGGATCCTGGTCTGTGGCAAGTTGAAGATGAGCCAGCAGTGCCCTGGCAGCCAAGAGAGCCAACCCTGTCCTGGGGGGCATCAGGCACAGCATGGCCAGCTGGGCAAGGGAGGGGATTGTCCTGCCCTGCTCTGAGCTGGGGCGGCCTCACCTCAAGTGATGGGGGCAGGTTTGGGTACCACAATATAAAAAAGACATTAAAGTATTAAAGAGCATACAAAGGAGGCCCAAAGGAGGGCCACAAGGATGGGGAAGCAGAGGGGCAGTGTATCAGTTAAGGTGGTGGTTACTGCAATGGTATTGAATAGTGGGGCACTTGGCATGATGTAAATGCCATGGAATAAGGGGTGGAATGTGCTGGGTTTGGCTGGAGTAGAATTAAATGTCTTCACAGTGACTGATACAGTCTGTGTTTTGGATTTATGCTGAGCACAGGCTTGATAATAGATGTTGATAGTAGATGTTGATAGAGATGTTTTTGTTATGGCTGAGCAGGGCTCACACAGAACCAAGACCTCTTCTGCTTTCTCTACTGCCCTGCTGGTGGAGAGGGTAAGGGTGTATCTGTCTGGGAGTCTGGGAGGCGACACAGCTGGGACAGGTGGCCCAAACAGCCCAAACTGCCCAAAGAGCTATTCGAGACCATATGACATCATGTCATTGATATAAAGTGGGGGGGAAGAAGGACGAAAAGGACGAAAGGGAGGAATGTTTGGAATGATGACTTTTGTCTTTCCAATTAACCACTTCATATGATGAAGCTCAGCTCTCCTGGAGATGGCTGAACACCTGCCTGTCCATGGGAACAGGTGAATGAATTCCCTGTTTAAATTTGTTTGTGCGTGTGGCTTTTGCTTTCCCTCGTAAACTGTCTTTATCTCAACCCATGAGTTTTCTGGCNGCGACACAGCTGGGACAGGTGGCCCAAACAGCCCAAACTGCCCAAAGAGCTATTCGAGACCATATGACATCATGTCATTGATATAAAGTGGGGGGGAAGAAGGACGAAAAGGACGAAAGGGAGGAATGTTTGGAATGATGACTTTTGTCTTTCCAATTAACCACTTCATATGATGAAGCTCAGCTCTCCTGGAGATGGCTGAACACCTGCCTGTCCATGGGAACAGGTGAATGAATTCCCTGTTTAAATTTGTTTGTGCGTGTGGCTTTTGCTTTCCCTCGTAAACTGTCTTTATCTCAACCCATGAGTTTTCTGGCTTTTACCTTTCTGATTCTCTCCCAGGTCCCACTGGTGGGGGACTGAGTGAGTGGCTGCCTGGCTGGGGTGAACCATGACAGACGGATACCGCTTCACTCTCCTGACCCGTGACAGGATTCAAGGAAATGGCCTGAAGCTGAGGCAGGAGAGGTTTAGACTGAGTATCAGGAAATGATTCTTGACAGAGCTCAATAAGTGTTTGGAAAATGCTCTCAGGCACGCAGTGTGACTCTCAGAGTGTCCTGTGTAGGGCCAGGAGCTGGGCTTGATGCTCCTGATGGGTCCCTTCCAACTCAGTATATTCTATGATTCTACAAAACTGTTTTGAGTAAGCTAGTGCTGTCAGAGGAATTTCAGTCTTACTTTTCTATCTCAATCTTCAACAGGCTTATTATTAAATTGAAAATTATTTCCATTTCCATTACTATTTGATTAAACTCTATTAGAAGTTTTGCCATGAAACAGAAACAAGAGAAGCAAACTTCACAGCATTGATTTATCATGATATTGGCTCATTTTTAATGTGATTATTTGTTCCCTGGCAAAATTAAGGTTCTGTATTATTTATACTTCAGCTGCTATCAGGATTTATCATTATTCATTATTCCAGAAGTTGCAATGCACATTTCTTTTTTTTCTTTTCTTTCTTTTTAAAAGGGATGTCAATGACCTATAATTAGCATGGTACTAAAAATTCACACGTTGCTAATTCCAGCAGCGCTGCTCAGAAGGTAACGTCACTTCTGTGTACAAGCACAGCACCAGCACTCTGCAGATCCTAAGAGACTCGAGAGGCAGTACAAGACTCCTCCCCTGTCTGTGTCATACTTGTGTCTGATATCTTGCATGGACATCTGGGAGAGCTAAAAGAACAGACTTCTTTTAGCTTACCATCTTCCTTTAGGTTTTGTAGAACACCCTCTGGACTTCCTCCTTAAATGCAAAGGACAATATATCCCTCACTTACTTTCACACACCTGAACTGAGCTATAAACAGCAAAATAAAGACAGAAAAGAAAGAATATTCGACTTGTGTCAACATTCTTTTCTTTTTGGAAGAATGTTGTCCAGTTTAATCCTCATGAAAGTGGAAAAAAATAACAGTAGTGGATTAAAGCCAGGCTTTAAGAAAATACATTTAAATATATCTTTTTACTTAAAAATGGGTTTCCTCATCATTCAAAGACCTAAGAGTTAAGCTATGTTACATACACCTCAGGTACAAATTGAGAAAAGATTCAATAAATCAGACTATATAAAAAGCAAGAGACTTTTTTTTCCCCCAGAAAAATGTATTTGTGTTTTATCTGATCATATAAAAAACATTAAATTTTAAAAAAAGAAGTGTATATATTTTTTCAAGTGTTAATGGTTTCACCATTCATCATAACTACATTCCCAAGTCCTGTAATACCAGGGCACATTATCCTTATCTGTGCAGCACAGTGAGCACAATCTTTACACTGAGGTCACTCTCATCACTACTTCCCCAGAGCAGTTATCCTCTGATGAATCCTCCTGAGGTCTCATGCGGTTGAACAGGTGTAACAACACATAGCCACACTGAAATCTCGGTGAGGTTAACTGTGTTGGATGAACTAAACTTCTGTTCCTAAATGCAGTCAGTGGCAGCCACAATGTCCTCCCTGCTGAGGATTCTCCTCGATTGCTCTCTTCTATGTCCGTGGCTTTATCATAATTTAACACATCCCAGTGTAGATTCACAGCCCTCCAGCGCTTAAACACTCGATAAACAGATGCACCTTCATGGACTATCAGTCCTGAAAGTAAGAGGGAGAAAAGAGCATTTATACAAAATGTCAGTGGATACCATTTTGAGAGCAAATAGAGATTTAACACATTTTAATGACTCTGGAAATTTCCAGATGCAATTAAATTACTCATAACATTAATAATTCAAACAAGCTGTACATGTGCAATTTGACTGGTTAATAATTTGTTTGGGAGGCAGGAACATGCAGAGGAAATAAAGTTGTTCTGAATGAAAGCTCAGCATAACTAATACTGGAATAATCTGAGCATGCCTAACTAAATAAATTATTCAGATTTAAGTAAACCAGTGCAAAACTGGCAGATTTGGATATTGACTGTTTATGCTAGTGCTGCCCTTTTTCATGGTAAGCACTATTTATTTACTGAGATTTGTACTGGTTTAAGTAGACCTTTAAGTAGGGTACACCTTCTGTAATGGACAGGATAGTCCTACATTTGTTTAAGAGAATTTTGCAGAATTCAGTACAGATACTGACAAATTTAACTGCTTTCATATTCCCAGTTCAGCTAAGGAGCACAGAAGATTTAAAAAACAACTGTAAATATAATGACTTTCCTGTCTTGCTTCTTTAGATCAAGAAGAAATTAAATATTATTAACTACAATAAGCATTGTAAGGATGATAGGCTTTCTTCTTTCTCTTCAGTATTCAATAGGAAAAAGTTGCACATTATCTTTTTCTTGAGACCCAGAAATCTTTTAAAATGTCCTTCAAGGAAAATACAGGATTTCTGGAGTCCTCTAGAGACCGATCTGCTTATGAATTTCCACGTAGCCAATATTTATGCCTATTGTATGCATTCAAGCAACTTATTTAAAGAAATGAAGCTCCTAACTATTTGTATGTATATTTTTATACTCACACTCTTTATATGTAAGTATATAAAATATGGATCTACTGGGGAAACACATGGGGCTTCTGCCTTCTTAATAGTTTTTTCCTCAGCCAGCCTGGTTGAGGACACTTACAGTTCTGAGCAACACCACCTGTTTTCTCTGGCTCCCTGCTTTGGGAAGAGAGCAATCTGCCTAGCCAAAAACATTTATAAATCTTTTGTCCAGCGTGCTCCTTGCCTAAAATTTTCCTAGTTGTGGCCACATCCGTAATATGATCTGTGGTGTCCTTTAGCCCAAGAGACTGTATATCCCCTGTTTCTACACGAGAAAATTGTGATTTAAGTGTCTGAGGTCCTTTAGCACAATTAACTGATACCAGGAAGGAGATGCTCACAGAAAGATGACACAAGCTGAAAGGGTGGTAAAAATATTTACATGAACAGCAAACCTCACATTCAAGTGCAATGATTTGCAGATAGCAACACCTACTCTAACACATTTTTAAAGATCATTACACTGAAAGATGGAGAAACACAAAGATTTCTTTCAGAAGGACATGATAGTGAATGCAGCATCTCTGTAAGGCTTTCAAGTTGCCTAGATTTCATTGAAGCATCAATACAGCAAAAGTAGCACAAAACAAACTTAAATATTAAATATTTTAAATGTATTTTGTAACAGCAAAGCATTTTAATGGAATTTTTTCTTGATTGCAAGATTTCTATCTTTATCTTCTCAGATATAGATAAAGTAACCTGTCTTTAAATTTATCAGAATAATAATAATAATATAGTCAATACATAAATGTACCTTCAAGACTGACCTGATTGTACGAAAAAGAATAAATATATTTGATCCTGTACAGAATCTACAAACCAAATTAGCCATGGTTTTACTGCTGTGACAAAGATTCACCCTTTTGTGTTCTTTTGGATTTCCTATAAAGTTGATAAAGAGATCAGAATAATCTTCCTCAACCTGTTCCTGGAACACAGCATTATTTGGTCCAACTTCTCTCAAGTCTGTGATGAAGCAAAGTTAAAAGAACCTATTTACTCCAAAGTAAAGATACATATCTGCACTCCACTAAAACCTGAACAACATATTTCAGAACTGAGAAGGAAGTATTTGAGAAAGGATCATTGAGGTAAATGAAGTACATTTAAACAGTCAAAATATCTTTCCAAAATTACAACAGAAGAAGTTGTAGGATGACTTCTTTCAGGGAGCTCTTTTTTACTGTCTTGAGGCTTTCAGGATTTATTGAAATTATGTTTTCAAAGTTTTTAAAAATTGGCAAGGATGAGACATTTTCTTTATAGTGGAAGCTGTCAGTCACATATACTTTAAAAGAGCTACAAAACAAAGGATCAAATATTGCAAGCCTTGGCATAAAGTTGTCAGATTTGGCAGTGCTGAAGAAGAAAAGCAGCACTTTCATAATTCCTCTCATAAAAAGTTTTAGCTCCCTTCTTGATAGAGCTATAAATTGAAAAATACCTATGTAGATGAGGCAAAAGAACAGGACAGGGGGGAAGTTCTCGGCACCAGCAGTTCCAAGACCACAAACAAGAGGAACTCTAGGTAAACTTTAAATGCTAGAGATTTTCCAGGCCCAGAGGAGTTCTGATGCTCAAAATATAAGTTAGTCACTGAAGTGGAGCTGTACAAAAATGGAAAATAATTGCCTTTCTCTTAAGGGTTTCACAGCAATGAATGTAGCTATGAGAGAGAAAACAAGAACAAATCCCTGAAGAATTTGTTCCAAACACCATGATTTCAATAGCACAGAGGACACAGCTGAACACTTGTAGGGGAAAAATATTGTTTTGTCTATTGTTTGACTCATATGATCCCCAGAAGTATTACAATTCACTTCTGTTAGCTGTTCAGATGTTCTGTCCAATTAGTATCTACAAGGAACAGAGCTTTTGGATGATGGACCCATGTAAATGCCGTATGGTCCTAAGAAAACTCTACCTTTAGCTTTTATCTCTAAGATGGAGGGATTGCAGCGGGATCCAGCCAATAGGATTATGAAGAATCTTAATTTTCTTTTCTTTTCTTATCTTTTTGCCGAGTACTATTCTATTCTTTCACTGTATTCAGAGGTTTTCTTACCCTGACTCACAAGATACTTTAATGTCTTTACTACTGAATGTCTTTGCAAGCAGTCAGCTTGTCTTATTCATATTTGGTGGTATTAGGTCACAACTTTATCTTATTTATCATACTAATCTTATATATAATCATTTAGGAACAGTCCTCCCAGTAACATCATAAGATTTTTTCCAGGGATAAAAGATTATTTTCAGAAACAAACTTTACCTCTGGACAAAATGTCACGTCTTAAAACTACTCTAGGGGCCACAGATAAAAAAAAAAGGCAATCAATTGCTCACGGCATTAAAGTGAAACATATCCATGCTAAAAATGGTAATATAATTCTTTATAAACTATTTAGAATTAGATCCAGTGTGGGAGAAAAAAAAGACTTTCTGAGTAAAGACATATAAAGTGCAGCTAGATGTGTTTGTTGTAAGTAACTTCAGCCTGTTGTTTTTTGCAACTAAGGAGTTACAGGAATGTTGCATGGCATGAAGTTCCTGATCAGGGAAGAAAGAGGCTTTCAGAGGGCAATTCACACCTCGCACTGGCTCCCATCTCTTACTCCCTTGCCACAGTACAAATGGCACTAGTCATGTGTCAAGTGCAAGGCAGCAACTGCTTTTCACTGCTGGAAAAGAAGCAGCACTGTTGTTCTGGGATTGCAAGTCAGCTGTTATTATTTGTGAGAGGTTTCGTTCATGTTAGAACCATTTATGACCAGTAGTTATAACTATTTTCCAGTGAAAAGTAGATAAAATTCTACTACTTTTCTGTTATGTAAAATAATTGCTAGGTTTAAAAAGTAGAATGGCAAAGGCTTGGTATATTGTCCTTCAGTGGATAGATAAGGGATTTGTATTATTCATTTCTTTCATGAATTCATTCCCTTTGGTAATCCCTACATGGATGCTCTTATCCAAGCACTGTCACTGGAATAGCTCTGGGTTTCACAGGCTGTAGTTCTGCTAGATCAGGGTGTTCAAGGTTTGCTTTAGGAAAACTTCTACCAATAGCGAATTTCAAAGAGAACAGCTTTACACTCAGCTTTGATGCAGAAAAGTACAAAGTAAGGACTTGTAGGATTAAAACCAACACTGATAAGTAAAAACTATCATATTTGTCAGGAGGAATTCTGAGAAAATTCAAACTACAAGAGAACAGTGCATACCAATAAAACAAGTACACTAAAATGAACAGAACACATTATTCTGGTGATCTGTAATATTTGGGGTTTTCCTTTTGTTGAAATGTAAAAAGAAAGAAGTAAAATACAAATTAGGTGTAATTTACTTAAGAAAGTGACTGGTGTGCTGCATATGCTATATAAGTCAATCATTGTGTAAATGAATTGTTATGTGCACATTTTCAAAGATGTCATAAAAATATGTCAGTACCTTTAGGCAAACTGCTTTTAAGAATTATAGCAAAACATTTCAAAAATCACTTCACACTTTTTGTAGGAAGATATCTACACTTCACAAACAACCAAAAATATTTGTATTGTTTCTGCAAAGGTGTAGCAAGGCATAACTGAAAGCAGGTGGAATAAATCTTGGTCATACCACCAGTATCTCAAGCATTATCTCGAAATATGTGGTGCACAGGAAAACCTGTATGTCTGCATTATTTTTTCATTAAAATAAAGAAAGATTACATTGGGAATAGAGGTATTCACTCACTGTAAATCCTGTTTGAAACTAAGATAATGCCACGGATGACTAAACACAAATGAAAGGAAAGGAGATCCTAAGTGAGACCTGTAGCTGGTTGTAAGCATTACAATCTTCATGATATAAGAGATTATACATAACAATGGGAAAATCATAAATGAATGCCTTGGGAAGTCGTCAGCATAATGGAAAGTGTTTGGAGTTTTTAAAATAATTTATGAGTAATAATTACATATATCTATTAGAGAATTTTATTTGAAAATTTTAAATTGAAATTATCAATCTAAACCCCCTCACTTAATCATGAAAGAAAAATATGTAATTGAGTAAGGTTGACTATATTAATGAATACTTTTAAGAGTTACAAGAAGTCCTGATCTTACAAGATAAGAGAATGCAAATTACTTGAAATTATATGCAGAATAAGTGGATCTGAATGAATCTGGATTATCAAAATTCCTCAATTACCAAACCTCCTTTATATAGCTTTCTGAATTTCCAGATAAAGTCTAGTAAATTCCTATCTGCAGTAAATTTTGTAACTAAACTACAGTGTTCAAATATATTTAGTTGTAGTCACTTCTACATTTAAATTTTCATGTATTATTTATGATAGTTCTATAAAATATGCATTTATTAAATGACAGGCAAGTCAGTTTATCTGTGTGTTTGCTTTGCTCCTGCAGGGTGTAGTTGAGCCAGAAGCCCCATGTGAGGTACACCTTTGTTCAGCAGCTTCCACTTCAGGGGTGGCTTGAGCCTGGCTGGCTTGAAAGGCAGCTCAAGAACTGCATGCACCAATCTATGGAAGGTCACCTTCCAAATATTTACTTCTATGGATAAATACAGGAATATTTCTCAGCACCCACAGATGTTCTTGGCTGATTTTGAGTTTAATCTGGTTAAGGTGTTTTAACAGTAAAACAAATGGGAAAAATGGAAATCATTTGAAGTAACTGGTTATTTCAACTAGCTGATACATACCGAAGTATTTTTTTACTGGGGAAAAACATCCAAACAAATCAGAATTCCATATAAATAAAATGCTTGGAATGCCTGAAGCATATTTTATCTTCCTTTAGTGTATTTTTAAATAAAAGCAAAACCTCCAGTACTGAGTGTTAAGCTGGAAGAGGTGATGTTCAGAAATCAGCAACTAAGAGGACCTGCAGCTGAGTCCTTTTATTAATTTAAAAGATGAGCACTTGTCCAAAGTATGAGATTCTGCTCACTTTTCTGTCTTAGATTTGGGTTCACAGAAGAAAGCCTGTGTTACAAAACATTCCAGAGCAGGCTTCTCTAATAAAAATTACAAAATGAACAGAACTGCTGGTATAGGTGAAATGTAAATACTTTTACAGTAATGGGACGGTTTCAATAAAAGATGATGTGGCTTTACAGTTGAAGCAAAACCCTTGATATTAGGAATCACTCTGTTTCTTTGTTTCTTACAAAGCAGAATTCATCACTGTCCTAATTCCCATATATAAGATTCAGATAGCATTTATCTCTCAGAAATGTTAATGCAAACATCAGATGGCGTTTGACTTCTGGATTTCCTTGCAATTAAAATTCTGTGAATATGGCTTAATGTAAATCATTATTACTAATTATGTAAATTTAATTCTCTAAATTATATAATTATGTAATATTTAATGTAAATTGTCTCTCCAAATAATCATAAATATTCTAATAATCAAATCAGATTGTTTTACCAAATACTAAAAGGATTTCTATTTAAATATTCCCAGGTCCAGAGTATTTTCAGAAATTTCAAAAATGGTCAATACAGTGCTGCAGTAAAATGTATTTTCTTTTACAAGATTTCAGCTAAATGATTTGGGGCTTTTTAATAGTAAAGCAAGTTACTATAGTTAGCACTGTGTGAGTGTTTCATAATTGTTTATGATGTGCAAAGAACCCATGCCTGCCTTCTCTGTTCTCCATTTCTAGCACAGTGACCTATATAAATCTGTGCAACCTAATTTTGGGTGTGCAGTTTGATGACCTCTTCAAGGGCTTCTTCTGTGCTTCATGATGGTACAATCTAATTCAACTGGCATCAGAAGATGACAGTGTGTAATTTTACTCATTATTTTAATAATGTCTTTCATATTTTCATCTGTTTAACTCCCTGAACTTTGCTAGTCATTTTATCAAGAAATTTCAACTGATCCTGTTCTCACCACTAAGATTTTGGGAATACACTGATGAATCTGAGAGTAAAGCTTCTTTGATTCTTTTCTCTCTGCAATATTTGCAACACTGTAAAAAGCAGCACTTGCCAAAGGTATCAGCTGAGAATAAATCTGCAAAGAACTGGAATGATCAATTAGAGTGACCAATTAGAAAAATAGAAATAGTCACAGTCTTAAACCACAGTCTGTGCTGTTTAAAGATTTTGAGCTTACCTATGCATACTAGATCCATAAAACCATACATTCCATAGCAGATTTGAAAAAGGATGTCCTTTCTTTGCCATACTGCATAAGGGCTGAAGGCTGACCATAGAAGCCAAGTCACACTTGCTACTAAGAACAGAGATCCTAGGATTACAGCAACCATCTGCACTTTCTCAACCAGTGTTATAGTAATGCTTTGCCACTAAAAGAGAAACAAAGTCGTATAAGATAAAAATGTTATTGTCCATGGTTGCACATTCAACTCCATCTTTTTTCCTGAAATCAGAAATTATTTTAATATTTACACATATCTTCATAGATATTTACTAATATTCTTGATACTGACATTTTATATATCTTTTTTCCTATTTCACTTTTAAAGTGAAGCTAATAGTTGCTTCCCCATTTCCTCCAGTGTCACTATCAATATGATCTAGCTGTGAACTTCCAAAGAGTTAATAGTTTTACTTCTGTTTTGAAAATGTAAGCCAAAAAAAAAAACATTAAGTCTTAGGAATGGAACTCTGTCTTTCGTCTTTGGAGGGCAATGAACAGAATAAAAAAGGAAGAAGACTTTTTCAAATATATGTTATGTTAGTGTGACAGTTTCCTTTCCCTCCCTCCCTCCTGAAGTGTGAAGCCATTTTCTGCGTTCAGGCTTCTCATCAAAGAAGTTCCAGACATACCAAGGGAGTTGTCTTTCTCTGCACAAATCAGTGTTAACAGCACAAAAAGACTCCTGCAACCTAGTGTGGAAGCAACATGAAAACTCAGGAGGAACCCTGAATACAGACAGCACAAACATTTCTTTTCATTGCACACCAGTTATGTCCATCTTTCCAGGGAAGGCTGTATCTTCCATACGTGACAAGATTTAAATATGAGAGAGTGTGTGTACTGACTTCTGTCAAGATAAGAGAAATACAATTCTGTTATAAGAGTCACAAAAACAAAACACAGCATAAGGAACTAATTGTTCTAGATTACCCTTAACATATATGGCTTTTCCTGGACATAATTACTTTGGTAAACAGCCCACTCCAGCCCCATCACTCCTTCCAGGGCTGGTGTGAAGACTTTGTAGACAGTCATCTTTCCTGTTCCTAATTTTGGATGTACCTGCCTCCTTCTATAGCTGCAATAGGGAACAAGTGGAGAAAGCTGTTGCATTAAGGGTTTTCTTGCCTCTTTTTCCATCTGGCAATAATTTTTCCTTTTTCTTATTACTTTACTAAAGCCTTCTCTTTTTTACAGCTATTGAGTACCCAGTACCATATAATTAATTATAGGATAAAATAATAATTCACGTTGCAAGGGACTGTGGGAGCCCTCTAGTTCAACTTCCTGCTC
The DNA here is from genome assembly GCA_013396995.1 of Dicaeum eximium. Taxonomy (NCBI): domain Eukaryota; kingdom Metazoa; phylum Chordata; class Aves; order Passeriformes; family Dicaeidae; genus Dicaeum; species Dicaeum eximium. The sequence goes on along the minus strand of VWZP01006525.1, from coordinate 1,028,374 downwards.
AAAACATATAAGGGATGAGATCAGACCAGGTTGCTCAGGTGTTTATTCTGTAACACCTTGAAAACTTTCAATTGTGGAGGCAGTTCAGCCTCTCTGTGCAACCTGCTCCATTTCTTGACTGTACTCAGGTTGAAAAAAGTTTTTCTTCAAAAACATTTTTTCTTATATTCATTCTGATCCTCTTTTGTCCCACTTACACTCTTCCTCCCATCAAGTACCACTGTGAAGAGCCTGGGTGAGCCCCTTTCTTCTCTTTCAGCTTTTCCCATTAACTTTTCTATTGCAGCCTAATATGCACAATTGGTGCTGCATTCCTTCTCTTCTTGCAACCTTCTGAATGTAACAGTACAAAAACATGGATGTATAACAATTTGTAAATTGTCTATCTTGAAATACTATCCTTTTATAATGAGCTCATTAAATGCATACTAGTTTTGTCATGGAACTTAAGGGTTTGGAATGGGGCTATGCTAAATACTACCTTTTTATGGTAAAACAACAATGGATACTCATTTCCTCTGTTAAGTCTTTTTATAAAGGTCAAAGAAGGTCATTAACAAGTGATGCTTTACAGAATGGTGTGAGCTTTTCATTACTCAATATACAGGATTGGAAGTTCAGGACTGAAATTCATTGAACATTCTTTAGACTCCATAGGGTAATGTTAAACAAAATTATTTTTCATTTCTCAGCTGAAGCTACATAGTGTGACTTGGCAGAAGACTGTCAAAAATGCTGTTAGTTATGTACATCTATCTTCTTTCTTTATCAGTGTGAGACAGACCTGTATTAAATTTCTTTGGAATGCCTGAAATCAAAGTCCGTTTACATGAAGTAAAGCTGTAAGTGTCACAAAATATTACACTGTCAAATTCACAGAAGAAGCTGGCAATAAATTGAAAAGACTTATATAAATGAAATAAACAGCTGATCTGTCACAGTGCAATTTCAGCAATGCAAAAGTTCCTAAATTCACTTCAGTTTATTTTGATTTTCTTTTCTTCTTCTTTTTTTTTTTTTTTTAAACTTAGATTGCTCATAGTTAATCTGCAAAGAGAGTAATGAACAAAAAAAAAGCAATAGAAACATCTGAGATAAATACTGTAGCATGCAGTCTAGATACAAAGCTTATCCCCTATTCTGGTGTTGCCTGAAAACCAGTGTCTCTTCCTCAGTGTCAACCACTCCTACCACCCATTTCATGAGGGCTTTTTGTTGGGTTTTCCCAATTCTTTATTTCTAGAAAAACTTGACCTTGAAAAGTTCTAAGAAACATAGATATGATCTTCACCTCTTCCTAGCCTCTTCTAAAAAATGTATTCTCATTATTTTGCTCTTCTCCTGATCTGTCAAGAATGTAAGCAATTGAATCTCTCAACCTCAATAAAGCCAGTAATTCCAAAGATCCAGCACATTAGCACGCTATCAAATTACTACAATTACTGAGAAAAACACAAGCATTCCAGAGGTTGTTGCTCCTAACTTTTTCTGCCTTTAAAAATCAAAGAACAGTTGCAAAAAAACCCAAAAAAAAACCAAACAAAAAAAAAACCCAGACAAACCAACAAACCAAAAACCCAATCAAAATAAAAACAGGAACCCCTACTTTAACCTTTGTGGTATTCACTGTCTTTGTTCTATGAAAGAAATTTTAGTTCTCCACCTTCTTCAGTATGAAGGTCAGCAATAATCAAGAAATTCAAAAATTTTCCTCCCGATTACTGCAATATGTAAATTAAGCTGATGATATTCCATAGTAGATGAGTGAGGAAGGACTATAAGACAGAAGACAATTTAGTGGACTAGAAAATTTATGTGAAACCGCTAACTTGCCTCCTTGTGGTCGGCAGACTGCCATAGGAATCCAGCACCCTAGGAGTGACGGGGTGGGATGGATTGGTGTTCAGCTCTGACATGGGATCAGCTCAACTTCTCTCTGTGTTGGTCTCTAGTGCTAATGGCAAGAAGACTGTGGATGTTCCAGATGGTTAACTTACCCTAAGAGTCTGAGATTGCCTCTCGGGAAATGAGTGTCTTGTTTTTTTTCCCCAAAAATTTGACTGAGTTTGGGTAGAAATTATAAAAAAGCGAGCAGATGTTACAGGGACAGGTATATTTTTCACGTAATGAAGGTGGTATTGTGTAGTTATGATGTTATTCACATGTGATAAGCTTGGAATGTTCAGTCCTTTCTTAAACATAGCCAGGATTAGCCATGAGATAATAAGATGAACTACACAGGACAGTGTTGTTTGGTAGCTTTGCATTTCGTAACAAGGCTTGTGAAGAGGAACTGCAGTTGTGGTCACACCATTTGCTTGTGCCTGAACTCTCACTCACAGCATGGCTAACACATGGGAGAATACAACTGAAAGAAACCCAGAAAAGAAAGCTCTTTTTAGGAGTAAGATTCTTTTTATAGCATCAAAAGTCAGTTTCTTTGATTTCTCACAGTCATTTTCCTTATGGTATTCACTGTTGTGTTATAATCACTTCACCTTTTAATGTCAAATTAATGGCTTACGAGGTCACAAAATAATAAAAATAATTCAGTGATAGTTAATGTTGAGAAATTGCATTCAGAATATAACAGACTGACTTATTTGACATTTAACATTAATAGACTGAAACATTTAACATTTAACACTGAATTATTAACATTATTTAACATTTACATTCAATTGTAAATTGAATGATCACATTATTAGTGTATCATTATTTAAATCCATTATTTTCACTAGTGTTTTTCTCATTTTCTTCATATAACTTGTCTCCAAAATTTTAATAATTCATGATTATAAATAATATTATGGCTTTCTAATTTTTTTTTGCTATTTGCTGACTATATATTCCACAATCAGTAACAGTGATTTCAGTTAAGTATTTTGCCAGTTAGGAAAGATCTACACAGGATTTTAGTGTCAGCTTCTGTAAAGTACCTAAAAAATAAATATTATGAGAAAGATTATAATTTTTGCTCAATAACTAGAAATGGAAAGAACATGTGAAATATTTTGTATCTAGATAGCTATAATAATACTGTAGGTTTCAGATACAATAATTTTAAAAACTTCATTTAAATTTATATGAAATTAAATCCCATTTCATATTCCTTGCCATAATATCTGTATTTTTATGATGTACCATGCCATCGCAGTTGCCCATGAAAAAAAAAGCATTTTATTTTAATTTACAATGATAGCAAAAACTTCCTTTGAAAATGGTGTGTTAAACAAAATATAATTAATGCTTCTGATCTTAATGTAATACTGTCTTCTCTTAAAAACTTTCTAGGCTTTTACTTCTACTGACACTTCATTAGGTTTGGTTCTTTTAAACTTTTATTTACCACTGGTCTTCCCCTGATAAATCATTTGGGAGTATAGTACATTAATGGTACTCTGGAGTTCAAATTCTGACCCCAGAAACATTGCTCCTTTTTTCTTCTAAGGTTTCTGTCAAACAAAAATACAAATATAAGGAAATAATACCTTATTTTTGGGGTTGAGACTTTCAGAAGTTGAAGGAAATTTATTGCTTTAATGGACTAATTGTTAAAGAATAAAGTTAATACAGTTATGTGCATGTCCTTACTAACATAAAGATGGATAAAATATTCAAAGGTCTGTCATCTTTGAGATTAATCAATATTAACTTGGCTTTGTTTTAATAATGCCTTGTAGAAGCCCATTGATTACTGTATGATGCATGGCAGAAAAGTGATATAAAAAGTACTGAGACTGTGCTTGTACTTAGAATACTGCATTAAAAATGTCTGCAAAGAAACTATAGGTTTTCCTATATCCTCAATAAAGAACATATGAAATTTCCTTCTGGCTACCCAAATGCGTATCAGCTTCAACTGCACCAATTTATAATCCACCAGAATTCCTTAACCCAAAGAGCTGTTATGGGGTTATCCCACTCTGTTCTCTCAGAAACACAGTTTATTATGGGCACTGCTGACAGAAACCTCCCAGTCCCTTTACTCCTTCTGGAATGAATATTTTGCATAACAGTAAACAATAATGCCTGACTGTGACCTATTGCAACATACCATGATTAACCTGAAGACATACCAAATACACAGTCTCAAAAACCTTTGTTTAACCTTTTGTTAAATTGCTCTAATTGCTAGAACCAACTGTTACAAGAAAAAGTTCCTCATTCATTATCCATTACAGGATTTGTAATCTGCATACATATAAATAAAACTTATGGAGAAGCAAAAGAACACACTGATTTAAGTCCAACAAATCATTTTTGAAATGGCTGTTCCTTACTTTATCTTGTTGGTAGTCTATGTGATTAGATAATTAGGATTTCTGAAATGTTTTGCAGTAACACACTGACTACATGATTCGGTACACAATGATAGTTAACTTACTGATCAGGCTAGACAGAAAATGAGTACTTTTGAGTACACACACACACACACAAACATTAGAAATGTCATTTTTAGCTACAGGCTTCTGTTTTTATGAGTTTTTATTAAAAGAATCAATGTCACAAAAATTGCAGCACACCATTAATGGCTGCCTGTTTGGTATATTATTAACACATAGAGTGCCTGGAGTCATGATGCCCATTATCTTTTCATCTGGCAGAGAGCTCATCAATACAGATAGTTTGGGCTGTATGTAATTTCTCTGTCAGCTTGGAAGGCTGCACCAGTATTTTACTTGGGACATTCTGAAAACATAACATTTACCGTCCCGCAGATCCTGTCCATCTGTGCACCACTCAAGCAATTTAGTTGACAGTTCCTGGAAGTGTTGATTTACTGCATGTACACAACTGATTGAACATTTACTCCCACACTGGGTACACCTTCGATTCCTGGCTGTCCAGAAGCCTGGACATCCTAATCAATGTACAAAATCTTCACATTCTATTACATTCACCTTTCAAAATCTTACTACTTACTAAACAGAACAGTTCAACCTTTTATTTTATGATTTTTAAAATAATGTTAGAATCAGGATCTGAGACCACAAGCAGAACTGTGAAGTCAACTACATTAGTCTTACATTATTCTTTCTCTGAGAAATTATCACTATCTATTTTTTGCTGATGGCCAAGAAATGAAAGGAATTAGGCAAGACTGTGTGACCAGCTGAGGCAGCTGCCCAGGCAGAGCTCCAGTGGGAGTACGCTGACACCCTGGTGCCAGGCTGCAGAATGTGCCCTGCTCTGGGCACGGGAGCTTCTCGACTTACTGACGGAAATGCGGGAGCAGGCAAGCAGGTTGAGGAATATCAGAGTAAAGAGAGAGTTCAACTACCTTCCCTGGGCCATGCCCAAAAGGGCAGACAGAATGCATGATATGGAGGATTCCCTATCCTCTGTCCAACAGAATGCAGTGACCTAAATGACAGGGACAATGGTGACAAGTTACTGCTGAGCACAGCAGGCAAATCTCTGCAATTCCTCCCTCCGCAGAATTTTGGGATTTTTAATCATGGGTCAATTTACATGACATTGAGTCAGCTGGTGACAGGCAGGGTGCACCTGTCGCAAAGCAGGAAAAGGATCTTTGCACAGGAGTTTTCAGGGCTCACTGAAAGAGCTTTAAACTAAACTTGAAGGGAAAAGGGATAAAGCAATGTTCGCTAGAGAACCAGCCTGGGGTAACACACCAGTGTTGGAGAGACAGAGTACTATGAAGGAACTTTGGTCTGCCATCTCAGTAAGGCAGGAATGAGGATCTGTGTGTCAGCAACAACACAAGTTATTGATACATTAGAAAGCACAGAAACACCTGAGAATGGTCATGTAGGAATTAAAGCTTCTCCCCTCAAAAAGGTGGTGGGATCAGTAGCCCAGCTGAAGTGCACCCACACCAATGCATGTGGCATGGGCAACAAACAGGAGGAGCTGGAAGCCATTGGGCAGCAGGAAAACTGTGGCATCATGGAAACATGGTAGGATGATTTGCAAAACCGGGGTGCTGCAATGGATGGCTGCAAAATCTTCAAAAGGGATAGGTAAGGAAGGAGAGTTGGCAAGTTAGCCTAACTGAATGTTAGGAGTGTTGTGATTGTCTTGGGCTTAATGATGGTGCTGATAGAGTTGAATGTTTATGGGTAAAAATTCAGGGGAAGGGCAACAAGGCAGACATCCTGGTGGGAGTTTGCTACAGGCCATCCAAGGAGGATGAAGATACAGATGAAGTATTCTGTAGGAAGCTGGGAGAAGTCTCATGCTCGCTAGCCCTTGTTCTCACGGGGGACTTCAACAAACAAGAACAGATGGCTGCTGATATGCAACACAGCAAAGAGGAGACAGTCTAGGAGGGTTCCTGGAGGAAATGAGAAACATATATGGTTAAGTAAATACTCTCAAGTTAACTTTTAACTCCTATGAGACTCAAACTAACTAAGTTTAGCTTAGCAGCTTAGCACATCGGTATTTTGCACATTCCATGGTTGTGTATATTTAGTGAAAACTAAATTACCATTCTATGTGAATAAATAATATCCCTGCTGTAAAGTAGGAACTGTTCAATTTCTGTTGCAGCTGTACTGGAAATACTGAATTTCATTACAACCTACTGTACATTTGATAGCATTATGTGAAGATTAAATATTAATGACTGGAGGAAATTAAAGCCTGCCATGGTTGTTGCAACCTAAAGATGATCTGCAAAATTAAGCTGAAAGCTTAGCTCAAACATAGGCTGTCCTGTTACAGTCAGGTCCACATTCCTGGAAGAACACTGAGAGAAAAAACATTCAGTATAATTGCACCGAGGAAGTAAACCTCAGCAAGATTATAAATAAGTGATATGAAGGAGGTATTAAAAATTTTCATGCCATGTGGTCACTTTGGAGGGTTAGCCACGTTTTGTCTTTACAGTTCTGTATTTTGCTTTTTGAACATGAATAGACAGTATCAAAAAGGGTTCTGGATTTGCTTTTTTCCTCTCTCTTGGGAAAAGAACTGTCTGTAAATTCTAGCTAAATTCTAGCTATTGACAACTTTTAAATTTAAAATAAATGCTGATCATGAAGCTAAGATTGTGCAGTTCATAATGATATTGATGCACTCATCAAATGTATGTAAAAAATTGCCCAGCATGGAGGGTCAGAGCAAACCTGTTCCACAAAAATACCCTGGACACTAGTCACTATACAGAGGGATCATCTGTTCTTTATTTCTTGTCTATATGTTGAAAGTATTCAAGTATTAACTCCAGTTCCTTTACTGAAACTCACATTTCATTTGCTAGCTCGACTTTCCGAAAGTGCTGGCTACTCTTTCTCTCTCTTTTTGGCTCTGTGAATAATTAAATAATTTTTACAACCCATGCAAAAGGAAACATAGAGAGTTTATCTGAGAATATTCTACACCTTAATGGTTGGTCCATTGCTTTATGAGAACCTTGCTTCAAAGCCATTGTTCACCTGAATCAAAGCAAGGTTTTAAACTTTCACCTCTAAGGATACTATTTTAATAATTGAGATTTCTGTGTTATTCAGGATATTCAATAGTAGAACTTCTTCCAAGTAATTTATTGGAACACTTCCAGTTCCCATGCAATACATAGATGTTCACTGAACCAAAGGAAAAGCAAATGAAATTGATTACTCTATTCACATCATATCCATAGGGATAAGTAGGGAAATTATTTTAGTTTGGTACAAAGAAAGTGTTAGGAACTATTTCTGACACTGGCATATTTCAGTTGGCTCTGGATGCAGAAAAAGAAGCCATGGAAAGGTTGTAATGGAAAAGAACCACAGAAATTATGTGAAAGTGAAAGAAATTCCATATAATTGGAATTTCAGAATTCAAAGTTTCTAGTTCACTGAAAGAAGACTGGAAGAGGACCCTCAGAATGTAGCTGCACAAACACATTCAATTGGATAAGCACAGCTTAGTTGTAAAGCACAATTTTGTTTAAAGTATATCATAATTACTGCTTCCCACTACCTGCTTCTAGACAAAGACATGCAATCCAAAGACATGCAATCAAATAACATCATCATGTATTGTCACTGGATTTCCCTGCATCCTGCAGCAACATTAGTCACAATAGTTGAACAACAATTCTGGAACAAAGCAACTCCCCACCTTTAGTTAGGAAGAGGCACCTTCCCTGTTCAGTCTTGTTCCTGTTGCTATACGGCAATGACGCATTTCAGCAATGAAGGATACCTCACCAGAAACCCACTGAGTACAAATATTGGCCCCTGCTCCTTTTGGCCCTAGCAAAAACTAATGCACAGACTGTCATCAGAATTTTCATATGAAAACCTGGCAGATGCTCATGAGAGAAGAAACAATCCTGATTTCACGTGTTTCTTTGTAAGATGTGAAACAAAGAGAACTTCAGATTTTAATGGCAACAAACAGACTCAAGTAACATATCCTGAGTTTGGGCTGTTGCCTTGTCCAATCCTGAGGTAAGATAATGAGTGTCTTGGATGAAGGTTAGAAGGCAGAATGGTAAGAATACCAAGCTATTATATGCTAGCATGTAATCATGAAGAAGACAATCCTGGGTTCTGGGCTGTATGAAGAGTCTGCTTTATAAGTCAACTTGAATGTAATCTCTTAGATTAATAAATCAATTAGATTGATTTTGTAGTTAATTAAATTAGCAATAAATCTTCACTTAAAGAGAAGTTAGTAATAGTTATAGAATTTTAGACTGTACCAATGAATATGGCAAATAATACACTGCTTGAAAATTTGGCCTAGTGGAAGAATTAAGTAATTTATTAACCATTTAATATATCACACATCATGTATAATAACTAGAAGGCTTTAAAAATATGCATAATACATTTATAAGAATTAGTGTATAATATTCATGTTAATATTATTATTAATAAGTATTTTTTATTAAGTTGTTATTTAAATATATATCAAACAGCAAAATCTTAGCAGTCAATTGCATTAGTTTTTTCAGGTACTGCTAAATAATCACAACTACACACCAAGAGGTGCTGTTGTTGGAATCAGTACTAAATTTTTTCTAATAGTTTGAGTAGCCATGGTTTTGATCACTTACGTACTTATACGATTCCATTTTTATAAAAACATATAAGTTGTAGTGCTTAATTAAAGAGAATGGCAATTTAGATACTACATATCGTCTAATATTACAGCTCTATCTGTAAAAAAAGAGAATAGCTGCCTTTATAGTATACACTGTATCAGAAACTCTCTATTTCTCTCCAACCATATAATGAATATGTCTGAAATCCCTTGGCATAATTAAATTAAATTGCACAATATGCTTTTGAAAATTTCCAGCTGTCTGACTTGTTACACTGTGCATCAACAATCATACTGCTGCAAGAAACAATGGTTGCAGAACCAAAAACTGTAATATCCATTCATATCGCTGTGTTTGAAAATTCCCAAGCTATAAATTGTTCTTAGCTTAATGGTGCTTAGATGGCTTACACATAACCTATGTACCATCTCTTGCAGAGCTAACACAGACATAAAATAAAAATACCATTGGTTTCTCTCCCATACCAAAAGCACCAAAAAGAATGAAAGACAAGTACATGCTGTTCATATGGAAAAAAAAACTTATGGAAGAACAACTTAAGAACAACGTACTGTTCTGCAATTGTAATTTTTGAAGTTTATTATTATAAACACAGTCACATTTTGTTGTTTCTAGACAATAGTCCCCTCTTTACATTCACTAATTACATTTGATGGAACTATTGGTCTTGTTTTCAGAACAGACGCTTGTAAGATTTTTCTACCTTGTTTCTGGATCCCTTACCAATATTAACAGTAACACTTGAGCTCTGATTAAACTAGTTTAGTACACTCTTAGAAAAACACCTTAGTGGTCCTGTAGCATATAAGCCCTGAAACAACTTGCTACCCACTTGAAAAAAAATAAAGAAATTAGGAAGTAATTCTTTATTAAGAGGGTGGTGAAGCCCTGCAACAGGTTGAAGGCCAGGTTAGATGGGATCCTAAGCAACCTCATCTACCAAGTGGCATTCTTGCCCACAGCATGGGAAATTGGAACTAAAGGGTCTTTAAGGTCCCTTCCAACTCAAACCATTCTCTGATCCTATGATTCTTTTTCACCTCTCTGAATGGACAGAGTCATACTGCTCTCCTTCTATGAAAGAACAGCCCTGAAACAGATGCGGACTTCAGTCATTCAAGGAGGAACATAATGTGCCAGGAGTAACCACAAGCTCTAGTAGATTGTAAATTGCAGATTTAGAATTGCAGATTGCTCAGACAAAGCAATGAGAGATACATAAAGTGTTCCATTAAGATGTAGACTCTCAGTCTGTTCTTGCCCATGGAGCAGAGGGAGCCTCCTTAGCATGAAAGAAGAAAAGGTATACTGAAGTTTACTCTCATTTTCTTCAGCTACAGTTTCCTAGCTTCCAGTTTCATGGAATTTGCTTTTTCCAAAATCCTTGTAGTGCTTGGAAGCATGTGCTTCCAGTGTTAGGAGATAGTTAAATATAGATAAAGCTAGCTAGCATTTCATCTTGATGGCAAAGTACATGACTTTGTGAAACTGCTAAGGAATTATTTTATTATATCTGTTCTTTGGCCATAAAAGATGAGAAAAATTAACCTTAGCTTAAGAAATAGCCCCCATCCACTAATATGGTTTGTTAGGGTAACAGTATGGTACATTCTTGTACTAAGAATATGCCCATCACAGAACTGGTGAAGTTTAATGCTGCCCTGGAGGGAAGACACTGCCAAAAAAATATGAAAAAATGGGACACATACACACTAATAGAGTAGGGAGTAAGGAAACAGCATGTGGCCAAGAATGAGAGTACTCATTCTCCACAAGCTTCACTGAAATGTAAACAAAAGGAGAAGAAAAAAAAATTAAGAAATAAAAGTCAATAAAAAGGAAAATTGAAATAAATTTTTAAAAGAAGCAAAGAACCCCATGGCAGAAGAGTCATGCAGGCAAAACACACAATGAGGGTGCTCTGACTCAGACAAGCACTTCAAAGGAACTGAGGTCAAAGTCTTCCTTCACTGTTGCACTGTAGGCATGAAAGCAGGCAGGGGCTATTCTCTGCACAGTGCTGAAGCAAGAAGAATCTTCAGAGTGAATACCAAACATCCAATTTGAATCTATACATGGGACAAAAAATTTTAAAAATACAAGTGCAATAGGTGCAAAAGCTGTCTCCCCAGTACAGCAAATTAAGAAAGAAGTAAGTTGGCATGACTGCCAGTCATTGGGATGAAGCACTGAACACTTCAGTGAGAACAGACCAACATTCTAAACCAAGAAGTATTAAAAGTAAATTTTAAAATTAATTCAATAAAACTTTCTTTGACAAATTTCAGCTGTGGATAAAACTACAGGGACACTTCAGAGTTTACATAGACTGGTACAGAAATCAAGATGTATTTGGTGCTCAAAGCAGGCTACTTGCACTGCCAAATCGGCATAAGGTAAGGAATCACAGACACATGGTATGAAAGCAGTACACCATCATGGATTAATAATTTTTCATATTAAGAAATAGAAGAAGCCTGCTGAAACAACCACTTCTTGGTTTCAGTATTTTTCCACTAATCTCTGTTGATAGGAATTAAAGACTTGAATAATTAGGATTTTTGATATATGACAAAAAGACAAAAATTTGTATTGCAAAAACTCAGAATCTTTGATCACTAAACAAATTTCTAGCAGATCAAGCCATTGGGAAAACACCCAAATACAGAATATGACAATAAACCAGTAACACAAAGGTTTGTGAACACAGGTCTGACACCATATCTTAAGCCTTGCATTGTTATTCTTAGCATTTCAAATGGCAGCACCTATGTATATGTAGCAACTCTGATTCCCATTTACACCCTTTTCTACTTTTGGATGTCTTTTTAAAGTGAAGTCTGTTGCAAATATGTAATGTATGCTTATATTTCCAGCAATAACTGTAATTTTATGTATTTCCTCTGAAAAACAACCTGACACTGTATCTCAAGCAAGTCATTCTGCCACATGAAAATCTTAGGCTGAAGGAATCCACCTTTTTTCCTTGAAGTAGTTAACCCGCTATTTAATATACCAAGATAATGCCACTCTTCAAATCTATATTATATGTCTTACCACTAGATCAGGATGACACTTGTAATTAAATTGTTTCCAAGTACCGTTCACAGTTTACATTGAACTGTTTTTTCACACTATTCTAGCAGTCAAATTGCCTTGAGCACAGTCTACACATCTCACAAAATAAAAACAGAAAGCAATTGCGTTTTTAATAGGCTATAGAAAATAAAACAGTAATGTACGAGGGGCACACACCCACATACTTTTAATACTACTCTTTTTTTAAAGTATGCTGTGCTTTTTTAATTTTGTATTCTACTTGATTACCTTACGATATACTTAGAAGTCTGACTCAGAACTGCTAAACTGTTTGACTTTCTCTGTAATCCCCCATATTCCTTCCTGATGCCTTCAGCTCCCATTTGATGTCTGCTCTGACCTCTTAAGGTGAATGTAATTTCTTCTCATAACTTACAAATATGCATCAGGATTTGTAGTCAATATCTAGTCTTTTGTTATTAGTTCTTCTCTATCCCTACCCAACTCTCGCTGTGATGACAGAATCAGTTCCTATGTTCACCTACCATTCATCATTATTTCATGACTTTAAGATCACTGGGACTTATGATATTCTTCCATCCCCTGTTCTCTCTCCCCTGTCATTAATTATCAATTATATCAATTTTTCTAAAGTTTCTAAAGCTTTGTTCTTCCTTTCCACTGTAATGTCCACTTTGCACTCCTTCAGCTCTGTATGCTAACAGCCAAATATTCAGCTCCTAGTGTGCTAGCAGTGCACCAGTGGCCTGCTTACTTGCTCTGTGAAAAATGTGCTCTCTCATCTGAATGGCCAACCAAATGCTTTTCTCAAGCTAAACTGACTTTTGTCTCCACACCTTTTTGCCGCCTTTATTGTCCAGTTCCCTACTCCTTTTATTTCCAAGTCTCTCTATGCATTAATTACAAGAAAACAAAACACAACATGAAATTCATTAACCTATCAGAATTTTCTCTTTGATGCCTTCCATTTTTTGCATTTCTGTTTTTTAAGTTGATGGCGAAATTTTTACTGTTCTCTTTTTTATACTCTATACTCTGCACCACTGACACTTGCTTACCCAATTCTCTTTTTCAGTCTCTCATTTACCTTCAGATCTTCAACAGAAAGTTAAAGAAAAAATCCTCAACTGCCCACTCCAACAGCCCTGCTATCCTTTTGTTTCTAAACTCATTAAGCATGATACTTAGAACTAATCATAATCAACACCTACCCAGTGCTGTCACTGACACGACTGTGAGAGTATCAGGTTAAAAGGTCTATCTAGTCTAGTAAATTCTCTCTAGAAGTGGCCAAAACCAGATGCTTACCAATAAAAAAAAAAAAAAAAGGTGTGAGAAGTACAGCTACTATATCTATGCTGATGACTGACATCTAGTTTTCTGTTTCAGATTTCTCTCTTCTGTCAAAACTAAATCATTAGTTTGCTTCTATCACTTTTTGTACAGATTTTACCATTCAGTTAGGTTTATTAACATCTCAAGGATTTTCATATCCCAGCCTTCCTCAAGCAGTGTAGTTTTGTTGCTCCAATACATGAATTTGTTCTTGGAATGATCTTAAATTTATCAAGAATTATCCTAAATTTAAATATATATTTGGATCCTCCTATTCTCAATATTTCTAAAGCTTGCATGTGCTTTCTATGTAGCATATCTAAGACTATTCATACATAAAAAATTAATTTCTCATCATCACTTTTGTCTTATGTCTCAATTACTGTAACACATATTTTAAGCTTGTGACAAAAGTAATGTTCTCATCAAGTACAAAACTGCTTCAAGTACAATTCCTTTTATTCCACTACTTTGACCATGATACTGGCGCTCCTTCTCCACTATGATTGACTCTCTTCTCCATCACATGAAATTAAAAAGACTTGATTTGATTTTTTTAGTCCTTCCAGGCATTTATTGATGTATTAATTACCTTCTAATGACTACTCAGGCATTGAATCTCATTTCCATTCAGTTCATGATACCTATCTCAGCCAAGTATTTTCTTTTCCAACAGCCCTTGCATAGTGCCTTCATATTCAAAGGGTGCCTGTGAAGCTTCATTATTTTCTTTTCAAGGGGCCTCTTAAAACACATCGCATTTGAGATGCTAAAAACTGAATTATAGTTAGAAATGGCAAGTGTACTAGGGATCTCAGTACCAGGGCTAGTGTACCATAGATTTGCCCCTTATCTCTTGTTCAAATTTCTTTGTAAATTGTCCAATACTGGAACAATCCTTTTCGTTCTTTTTTGTCCACTGATATATGGAATAACACAATGTATCCTTCTGGATCTTCAGTACAGGGAGAGACATTAATAAATTGTTCTTAGTATATTGTGCAGTTTAGAATGCATAATTGGAGATTTCAGCCTTTTCCCTTTCTCCTTCTTAGTTATGCCTAGAAGAACTTAATGCTGTCATCCAGCTGAGCATAGTCATTAGCAAAAACTTTCACTAAATATTTGCTACACAATTTTTTCTGGACACTGGCCTCCAAACCAAAGTAGCTGAAGAACTTGACTTTTGCACTTTTTAATGTAACATGCATTCACATACTTGCAGTCTCCTACATAGTTTTGCTCATGCTTATCTAGTTGATGCCAGTGAGCTTTCTCAAATGAGTGAGCATTACGCACATTAACAAAATCTGGAAAAGTGACACCTTACCTTTTGAAAAGTACCACCTTAATATTTTTCTATTTTAAGAAATCACACCTAACATGTAAGCATTTACATTTTAAAATAAGTTTTGTGATTTTTCTGATATCAGAAAAGATGTTGAACTGCCACGCGATTAGGTTTTAAACTAGCACATCCATCTACTGTATCACTTTTGGATTAGGTTCACCTCACTTTAGTATCAGAATATAATGTTTTAATGAACAGGATTTATTAAACATCTAACAAGACTATTTTATGACAGACTACACTAACAGTGTAGAAAAGGCTACTCTCAATATCTTTACTACTCATAGAAGTGACAGGTTTTAGCACCAAAGTATGGATTCTCAACCTTTGCATGATTCTATTCCACTTTTAAACATTAATTCTGAATCTTACAAGGGCACTGACAATATTCAATACACATTCATACTTAAGTGCAAGTCTAATGAACTAATCTCCTAATGGCATAAAAATTAGATAGATTAATTAATAAAAATTAAACAATGTGGTTTTGTTTCTTTTAGGAATATATTTCCTTTAGGAAGGAAAACTGTACAAATTATAACCTTAACAAACTAATAAAAACAATTTGGCTTTCTTTGCACTTTTTTCTTTTTGTTAATCTCAAATAATAGTTCTAAATGAGTTTAATTTCCAAGTCATACATTTAAAGTTTCTCTCTCCTTTTTAAGTCTTCTCAAAAAAAACTTTCCAAAACTCTCTGCCCAAAGCAGTATTTGTTCCAGCGCCCCTCATTATAGTTTGAGGGGCAGTATGGGAATTTTCTAGTTATTAACATGGCCCTATGTAATATTGGATCAAATTCCACCCTGCCAATGGAGCAAGTCCAGCAACATGAACATGTGTTTTCATGAATGGACTAGTGCAAGGTTAAATATGTCTTTCTGATATGATCCTAAGAAGGACACCGAAAAATTCCAGATCTCTGTTATACATCATATCAAATGTCGTCAACTTGTTCATGTGCTCTTCCACTGTTAGCCCATGGGTTAATTTGGGGTTTTTTATGTTTTAAGGTTTAGTCCCATAATAAAATCTATGTGTTTCCAGGATTAGATTCTTAAAAGTGAATTATGTAGTAGCTGCTGAATTTGGAACTGGAACACTGACACTGAAAGAATTTCTAGCGAAATAGAAATATTCTGTTTCTTGAATGTACTGCCCCAGAAGAGGCACCTCTTGGAGATGACTTTGCCTTCCATGAAGCAACAAAAACCACAGAACATGTCAGATATTAAATGGAATATTCACATCTATTCCAACACTCCGAACAAAAACATTGAAAAATCTCTTCTTTCTTAAGTCTCTACACATTGTTACATTCCTTAAATACATGAGGTGAAAGCAAACCTGAGAGCTGTTGTAAATCTGAGTAGACCTGAGAGTAAATAGACCAGGTTTGCATAGACCAGGTGTAAATCTGCATTCTCCTGAGAAAAAGCTATTTTTGTTATTAACACCAGTTTCCTCTCCTATGACGCTTCCTACAAAGTTCTAATAAGTAAAAGACTGGTAGAGACAATCCTGGGAAGATGGACTGAGGCTGACTACTGGTTGTTGAGAGAGTAAACTACTCTTGTCCAAATATTGTAGCTAATGTAATGCAAGAAGTCCTGCTTTTTTGGGAACTTTTAAGTACATTTGCTACTTCAGCTGACAATGTTTTAAATTCCTTCTGTATTGAAATGTTCCCACCCTTAGCTTTTTGCCAAAACTAACCAAAAAGTTACCTTGAAATGAGCTTTTGTGCAGTGTAGAAAATGACTCAGAACCTGTCCAAAAGTTTAAGCCAAGAGAGTTGCTAAAAATGGCCAATACTATTACAGTCAAGAATATAGGGGAATGGATAAGTGCATTATGAGACTGACTCCCCTTACCAAATTACACAGATGACTGCAGTTTGAGACTTCCTTCTAGATTCTCTTACTACAAGACAAATATTCTGTGTAGGAGACTGAGAAAGGTACTACTGTGTTCCCTCAAAGAGATGGGTGATCTTTTGGGTGTCAGGAATTTGACCTCAGGATTGTATGTCCAAATTATTATTTGAGTTGCAACTCCACAAAATCTTTCTGTATGCTATTTTGTCAAGAAAGAAAGGACACACTTAAATGACGTACCTAAAAAATGAAAGACATGGTTAAGAATAAATCAAGTATTAAGCTATTGAATGAGAAACATGAATCTGGTTTCTTTCCCTTCTGCCCCCCCCCCCCCCCCCCCAAAAAAAAAAGAGAAAAAAAAGGTGACAACTAATGCAATGAATGGCATTTAACTTTTGTCTCTTTAGTTCCTTTCTACTTCCCTTGTAAGCTTGGCCAAACTTTGTTGCCTACTGTCATCTACTGACTCTTTGCTTCTCCTTTCCACAGAAACTGAATAGTTGTTCTTCAAACTTGGGCTTGATTCTGCTGTCCACAGATAGGTATCTAATGACTTTTCAGATGTCCTTTAATATCCACTTGGCCTCCACCTGTAGTTTCAGAGTCCCTTGTAAATTCAGTCAGATCTGCTATTCTATGTACACATTTTGGCTACCTTAGGATATTTCAAATAGTACTAGATGCATCTTTGGAGGCAACTGTGCCATGTCTTTGCTGTCTAACAATGATTTTCAGATATAATAATTGCAAACTATTGCTATTGTAATCTTTGCTAGGAAAAGGATGAGATTGCTGTGAATATGCAAGAAGTAAAGACATGTTAAAAGGTTAAAAAAAGCCAAAATTATTAAACCCCATGTGAAACCATGTCTGTGTAGAAACAGAATCTACCACTTTAATTTTCTGGAGTGTTTTACAAATCCTTTACTTTTTTTACATCATAAAGATTCTATCCAGGAAAGTTTACCAAAACCTTTCCTTCGAGGATTTATAAAGGAAAAAAAAAACTTGAAGTCCATTAGCTCTGAAAGTACTTGCCCATAATCTGAACAGCTGTAAGCAAATACTCCAGATATTCTGTATCCAAGGAATGCTTATCACGTTCACACAACTGCCATTACCATCCAACCGTGTCTTTTCTATAAAACTCCAATCAAACACAGGCACAGAAAAATGACCCGAGTGCTTTGGCCTTTGAGAGCTCCATCATCTCTGAGCTCTTAGGATCAAACTAAAAAAAGATACAATTATCTTACTAAATGTGCTCCTCAGATGTTATAAAATATAATTTCCAAGATGGAATGTAAAGCTTCTAAAGAATCCTGATATGCAAAGTGGTATTAAGGCTTCCCTAAGAGATTTGCTGGAGCTTTGAGTTTCTCCCCCTGCCTCTCCCTGAATATGCTGCCACTACAGTGCTCCAACTTCCAGCTCGTGTTCTGATGCTGCTGAAATGGAAATGTGGAAAATGTTACTGCAACTTCAGCTTCTGAAACAGCTACTGGTGGGCAAAACTTTAGGAGTGTTCTACTGCTATGAATTGTGCCAAGACTGAAAAGTCTACTCCTTTTACATTTTTACAGTAGATGAATACACAGACAACAGAAGCTTTCTTCACCTCCCCCCTCTGGACCCCAAGTTGAAGGAAGAACAAAATCAACCTTTGAGTGAGTCTTGAACAAACAATAAAGACATGTTTAAAATTTAGAAAGTGCATCTGGGAGATCCAAGTTTCCCATCACTTCTCAGCATGATTGAACTACTTATAGAACTTACCAATCTCTAAAGACCATTTCTACAGCAACTCAAAAACTAGAAAAAGATAACAGAACCAAATCACTACACATTTAATTATGTAACTGGTCTTAAAAAACCAACTTCAAGTGGGTGCAAGTGCTAGCTGGTGAGGCATATAGGATCTTCTGCTGTATTTTCCAAACACCTTGGAAGTAAAAGTAAGAATAATTTAAAAAAAAATTACTGAAAATATATCGTTTTTATTAAAAGAACAAATTACCTGACAAGGCTTTTTCATTTTAATGGCTATAACATGGTATCTGTAACAGCAGAGTTCACAGGTCCATGACCCTCTTTCACTTATCCACTTTAACAGGCAAAGCTGATGCGTGTATCGTACTGAGCCATCGCAGCGGCAAGGGTTTAACAACTCACCCTGGAAAGGCAACACAGAAACAGCAACTTTAAAGGAACCTTTCACATACATGTACACTCAATACCTTTAGGGGTCTGTAACAATGACCTGGTCTCAATTTCACTATGTGGAAAAGCATGTATTTTTGGCTATGAAATATTCAAAAATGTAACTGTCTGAAAAACACCTAGCTGCTTCTACTGAGAAAATCTAGAAAGCTGGCTACACATGTCCACGTAGCTATGTCAAACAACTGAAATATTACCACACATTGAAGAACATTACCATTAGCCCTTTCAAATACCTCAAAAGGTACCAAAAGTGGTTGGATACATTTCTCCAACAGCTATTTGAAGTTGTCACTCAGAAAGAAAAGCGTGACGTCAGGATTCCAAGAGAACCTTGCTCTTAGAGCACGGCTCTGTGCTGTCCAGCTAGCCAGCTGTCAGCAGGATCTTAAATAATGTAACTAAGCACTTCCCCCAGTAGTTTCTGTATTATATAAATCAGCTTTTCTCTTCTTTCCAACTCCAAGACAAACTATAAATGCTAGTTACAGATCCTTTGCTGATATTATGCCCAGTAACGTCACGGCAGAGATGATACCTGGAGGTCTTCTCAGCATTACCTGTAAGCTAACACTCTCATTTTAAAGTCTAACAGAAACCCGAGAAATTCGTACTGTGTGGAGTCCCTCAGAGGTGAGCCCGGGAGCGGGAGCGCCAGAGGACACCCAGCGTGCAAGCCAGACACGGCAAAATCCCCGAATTCCCCCAAAGCTCTGCGCCGGCTCAGCTTCGCCCCGGGCGTTTGCCACAACCAGCTCGCACAGCCGCCGACGCCGGGCAGGGCGATTCCTGCCGGGGAACGACGCCGAGATCAGCACCAGGGACAGGGCTCGACCCGGGAGCCGGGGGGTGCCGAGGTGTGCGGGGTGCCGCCCGCCCGCCCCGCCGCCTCTGCTCACCTGCTCGGGGCCCTGGAAGCAGATCTTGCAGATGGGGCCGGCCCCGCCGCCGTGGCCGCCGCTGCCGCTCTCGCTGCTGCTGCACACCGAGCGCGTCTCGGGCTTGTCGCCGCCGGCGGCCCCGCTCTCCGAGCCGCCCCTCCGGCCCTCGCCCTCCTCGGGGGTGTCCCCGCTCGCCTCCCCCGCCCCGGCCGGCAGCTCCAGAGGGGCGGCGGCGGCTCGCGGAGGCTCCCCGGCGGGGAGCACGACGCTGCCCGAGGCGCAGCTCATGCCCCGGGGCACCCGCTCCCCCGGGGCGGGGACGGCCCGAAGCGGCGGATG
>VWZP01006525.1:958492-1008093 GCA_013396995.1 Dicaeum eximium | reverse complement strand
CCTTCCCTTCCCTTCCCTTCCCTTCCCTTCCCTTCCCTTCCCTTCCCTTCGTGGGCACCTCCTGGCCCTGCTCCCGGCGCTCAGGGGGCTCCTTAACCACGGGCCACCAGGGGACACCTACAGATCCTTGTACTTTATTGGGGTTTGGGCTGCAGGAGGTTGCAGAACGAATATTCAACAGTTGTTCTTTGGGTGTGAAACAGTAGCTCTCCCAGTCTTCTGTGGCTGGCTTTTTTTTGGGTTTTTTTAAAATTCTTTAATTCATTACATCACCTCATTTTCAAAATTAAATCTGTTAAAAGCATCATGATTAAATACCTTCTAAAAAAAAAAATCCTCAGCAGTTAGAAATTCTTTAAAGTTTGGCTGGGGCTGCTGAAGGAAAGTAGGTGTGAATTTCAGCATCAAGTATGACACCAGAGCACATTTGATCTCGTGAAGATGACAGCAAGTGTCTGTGCAGGGAAGGAGAGAGAAATAAAACCTTAAAAAAAAACCAAAAACCAAACCAAAAACAATTGTGAAGCCATATGCTTTTCCGTAGCCACATTTAGATCCAAAGTGTGATGAAATCACACGCCTTCCTCATTGGCCGCTTCTCTCTAGTCTCAAGACGAGGGAGTACCTGATGAGCGCAGCCAGTGCCTTCCCTGGCTGTGTTGTGATGGTGGTGGCTTTCTCGCTGTGGATATTTTATCAGAAGACTGAAGTGGCACACAGAACCAAAGCCACACTCAGCCCACGATCTCACAGCATCGCGTGGCTCTCAACTCTTCAGAGAGGCTTGCAGAGCATATTCCAAACACCTGGTCCGACCTTTCGGCCTGGCTGGAGACCAGCTCAGCAATGTGCTGCTGGCAGAAGAGCATCAGACCCATATTGCAGGACAGTGACATTCAAACCAGATGGGGAAAGGTGCTATTAAAGCAATTTCAGTCCCCCTAGGGTCTGTGTCTATTATGGAGGCCACGCAACAGATATATTAGGGACAAAGAACACCAGTGCTATTTACAGTATTGCTCTAAAATAATGCATATTCAGAGGTTGACTTCTCATAGTGGAATAAGAATTATCATTATAGCTTTTCTTATCAGCCACTAATTCCCGTTCTCATGAAAATCTATTTTTCTGGCAGCTTTACATTAGCTAAGTCAGTGGTGGCTGTTTAGCTTGGCATTAGAACAAGATGCTCCAATCCTAGAATTACATTTGTTCCCAAGATGGTTGTTAAGTAGGTAAATAACATGGACTCATCCAGATTTGATAATGTAAAGCAAAAAAAAAAAGGCACATTGATGGAGACATTGTGATGGCCAGCAGATGCTGTGGAGTTAGGAAATTCTCTACATATAATTTTTTTCATAGCAATGTAATACCTGAAGGGCTTGGCAGAGAGGCTAAACAAAAGTGAAAACAGAACTAATCAAATAGATTAATTCTAAAGAAAGAAGTGGTAATGACAAAAAATGAGGGGAAAAAAAAGGAAGTGTCAGAACAAACAGATGAGTCAAAAATACTGGGTAAAAGAGAACTAAAGCAAAACCAGAAGAAAAAGACAGTGGAACTAAAGGAGTGAAGTGAGAAATGAATACTAAAAAGTTACTCAACCATATCTGAGTAATACAGCATGCCCTTGCCATTTGCTGTATATGGAGGTTTATGTCATTTTTCTTTCTCTTCCTTTTGTTTGTCAGCAAAAGTTCAGTAAGTGACATGGCTTTTGAAAGGACTATAAAAAGAAGATAAAAATGTCAACACGGAAATGGAATGACTTCTTAGTGACAGAAAAAGAAAGAAAGATGCGACTGTAGAGAATAATAGAGTGCTTTAGGAAGGTCAATCTTTTCTACATAATCTTGCTGGAAATAAATGTATAATGTGACTCTTAAAAGGAAACACATCTGACATGAATCAGAATAATTCTTTTTTTTCACACATATGTAATTATCTTGGAGAGCTGATTGTGAGTGGGTATTTCACAGACATGAGTTTTTTAATACATCACCTGTTTGCCTGTCTACCGACAGCTACTGGCACGCTGGCTAAAACAGAATTACAAAAGCTATCAATCCCTGTGCTTCAGAGAGCATTGGAGTTGTTTGGCATGCTGGGGGTGGGAGGAGATGCCAACAAAAGAGCAGAAGGGGTGGAGAACATTCTGTAACACAGCTTCCAACCAAAGAAGCGTTCAGCCTTCTGCTGAGCAAGAGAGGAGGACCGGAGCCAAAATCAAAGATCGAGACAGAAAGAAGAAAAATTTAAAGCAAGAAAGGATAATTCACTTCGTAACAGCAGTAGTGTAGGTGGTTGGGAGAAAGCAAAAAAAAAGAGAAGCTGAAACCAGGAATAATTGTGCTTAAGACAGTGAACTGGAGCTTATGGGATTTATATTGAAGCACAGTTTGCCATACATTTCTTGAAGAACCTTGAGCAAGTGACCTCAAGTGGGCTGAACAGAGGTGTCTGGTTGCCTGAACACAGGCAGCTCTTTGCACTCCCAGACATGTGTCCAACAGCCTCCAGAGGACTGTGGCTGTCACATCCATCATCTCTTTTGGGAACAGTGGGACATACATTCAGACCAGCACTAGACTCCCAGATGCGAGAACATCTCCCTTGGATTGGCTTATTCTCTACATAAAACTGAAAAATAAAGTTCGCTTTCTCTGTTCTTGTTCCTACCTCTTCCATTATAATATGTGACATTTTACTGGCAGATTCAGGCCATATTTGTACAGTCTTGATCTTGGCAGAAATATATAGGCATTATAACAAGACAAATAATAAGGAACAGTGATTCAGATAAAAATAACACCAAAGTAATAAGACGGTGGGACAGTGAAATGAATTGCATTTCCAGCAGGCAATGGAAAAGGCAGAAGTATAACCCCTGAGGGAACAGAACTTGTTGCTCCTCTATTTTCCTCTGTTCTGCTCCAGGTACATTCTTTTCTCCACTACACTAGCTCAACACTGTGCAATATTTTCCCCCAAATAAAATAATGGAAACTCATACCAGTTCTTTTACCTGAGGAGAATCAGTAGAACATCCAGGAACAAAAAAAAAATATGACGAAGGTGTTTGAATGAATGGAGGAGAAATGTTCAAGGAATAAACAGAATAGCGGGTATTGTTTGATTGGGTTTTTGTTTGTGTTTTTTTTTTTTAATTATATATCAAGATAAACACTTTATGCAAATCTTTGTGTACAGAAGAGGTTACACAGGAATAAGGTGTGCAGGTAACAAACTACTTGGGGGATTATAAGAATGGAAGCACTATGTTACTGCACACTGAAAAGCCAAACACCGCTCTTCTTTTTTTTTTTCTCAAAAAATTTCCGTTACACATTGACCTGTACCATAAATAGAGGAACAAAACAGCTCAATAATGAGTTTCTTCCTTTTTACTGCTTCCTTTACCTCTGAGGAAAACAAGATGATACAGTCCTAAAATATTAATAAGGGAGCAAAGGGAGTAATTGCCAGTGTATTACATTCAAAACAAAATAATAATGAGATAGTAGAAAGTTAAATCCACTTAAATAATAATACAGGCACATCATTTTATTTGCTGATTACCACGTGTACACCCCTTTCACAATGAAAGTCAGACTGGTGGAGATCACCTGTAAACAAAAATAAGGCATTTTGGCTGAAAGCAGATGTTTAATTTTAAATACATTTTGCATGTTTAATGCAACATAAAACGCGCTCCTGAGTAATAAGGCCATTTGCCACATTTCCATGTCCAGCTTTATTACACCAAAAATCCCTGCAGATGGTTAATAGCCGTGCTAGTGACAGTGGATTATTTGCTGGTTCACTGAGCCTGCCTGATTTTTGTTAAGAGCACACACACTCATCCTGCAGTGGAAGATTCTACAGTTATGTCAACCAATTCAAATCTCATGCAGGCAGAAACCACTTGTCCAATTAAAATCTTTATTTTCCCACTGCTCTCTTGCATTTTTGAAAATGCATACCTAGTTTCCTATCCAACCCAGTGCTGTTCAACACTGATACATCCCTATATAGGCAGAAGCATCCAGTCTCAGCAGAAGACTGAGGTGTTTCTCAAACTTCCATACATGCTGGGGCTATGAGTGCATTTCCCTATCATGGAGAAAACACGGAAATTTTTGGAAATATGAAAACATCCCCTTCCTTCTGTGGCTGGAGATGCTGGCGGAGCTACAGCCCCTTTTTGTGGGAGCTGCCAGATCCTGCCATTACACACCTGGGGATATCTCAGCACTCCTGGAACAGGAGTCTGTGGTGCCCTGACAGATCTCTGTAGGGCTTTTTGTTTGCATTGCCCAAGAAATGAGGGTTGGCATTCTTTTCCTTTCCTTCACTAATTATTTCAGCATGCTTTTAGATGCTTACATGGATGATGATATAAAAGTTCTGATTTTTCATTATAATACATTTTTCTTCTTTAAATGCTATTGTATCATCCATAATTGCTGTATTTTTCTGCTGGAATTCCTGTATTAATTGCCAGTATGCTGTTTTTTATCAAAGGTGCTGATTTATTTTTAAAACATTTGAAACTACCTATGATTAATTTTTATCAACCATGATCTTCCTGTGACATATAGTCTCCCTTTTGATCTTTAACTGCTTGAAAGCATTTCCTTAACATTCTCTCTTGTACTAGTTGATGAGGACAGAAAAAAGGCTTAGCATGGATTCCAGAATGAGGTAATCTTTGTTTGCAAATAAATTTAGTTACTTGGTTTATTTTGGAAATAGATCAGCTGTCATGAATTCTAGAGGGCAGCATCAGTGAGTTCAGTTAATTGAAACAGAAATGACAGAATGTCAATTAGCTTTTCCATTAGATGTTATATGAGCAAAAGCTACTGTACAAGGCCAAAGTGAATTTATTTTAGTATCAGCTGTACAGATCCTTTTTTATATGTTTATAAAAAAAAACAAACCAACAAATCAAAAAACAACAACCCACCTTTTTAAAAAATACCCAAGCATTTTCTTTGTATTTCCTTGTCTATAAGAGTCAGAATGACTGTTATATGCAGTACTGGCATCTATAATATGCAGTACAAGAAACATCAAACCTTGAGAAGTAGTGGTAAGACATCAAAAATAATGTAACAGCTTCCTGAATCCTTATAGTCGTCCTTTAGTCCATTCAATATGCCTGCAGCCTATGTCTGGCAACTTGAAAAACTGCCAACTGTCCAATGTCTGTAGCAAGGCAGTGAAATGTGGTTTCTTCTCTGGAAACACCTTCTGGGGGATCACACCATGAGCTGAACCCTGGTGTGGTCACCTCCTCAGTACACACAGGGCAGGGTGAGGACTTCACAACAGAGACTTTGTGATGGTGGGAACTGGAGCTTGTCATAATTATACCGTGATGTCAAAACTCAAGTCAAGATACCCATTAAGCGAGGATGAAAATTTTTCTTGATAAACCAAACCATAAAGGGCAACTAAGTAGGTATTTTGCTGACATCCTTTACTGCTTTACACACACTTTACATGGTGAAAGGAAAAGGGCATCTGCTCAGGTGTGAGATATTCATTCCTGGCTGAAGAAGCTCTGCTCTGGTTATTTCTCACACCACAGGTAGGTCTGTTTTGTCTTCAAAGGATTAGTCTCAATTAAAAATTAAAAATACAAACCCCTGTTATTTGAACAAAAGAGCAAGTCCTCCACCCTTGATGCAGCAGCAGTTATTGCAGCCTGTGTGGTCTCAGCCACAGAACGTGTCACAGCTAAGATGAATCAGTGTAATTTACAGAATTACCTAATCTAGCATTTTCTGAGAAACTGCAGCAGAAAAAATGCTTGCTGACAGATTTTGCTCTGGTTGGACTGAGAGTTTTCCAGCTCTGCCAGAAGTGACCTGAGGAACTTGTCAGCTATCTAACTCCTAAAAAAGAGAACAGCTCCTGCAGATATGAGACTTTCCTTCCTAAAAGTTCCAAAACATCGGTGAGATTCAATAGAAGAGCTGGAGATAGACTTTATAATTTCAAGGTTGCAGCTTGAGTGTGCTTTTCTGTGAAATAATGTCTTGTCCTCCTTATCTTTCTACCCCTCAGCCCTCCCAAAAAAAAAAAAAAGAAAAAAGCTATCTCATGAGATTGCCCATGGGTACTGGAAGCCAAAGTTCTCCTTCTTGTGATAAATTTGCAGGAAAATATATTAAAGTCACCACAGGCCACATTGGATTAGATTAGGAAGGTGTTACATCACTGAAGAGGATCTTCTAGTTCTTACAAAATTCACTATATTTGCAAATTAAATAATCTTATTTCAGAAATACTTGTTTTGAAAAGTTATATAAACCAGAAGTGACATCTTCTGTGCTTCTTAAAGGGGAAACAGTAAATACTCCATTCTCACTGATCCCAGATTCCTGCCAGATGACTGAAAGGTTGCCTAAATTGGCTATTTAGGGATTTTTTTTAGTTTATTGTCTTCCTCTGAAGACCCTTGCAAAAATGTGAGGTAATGCAGGACCATGTTATCTGGTGTGGGAAAGGAAAAGAAAATGGTTGGTGGAAGCTCATGAGTGTGTAATCAAGGTCTGAAATCTATAGTAAAGGAAATGTAGGGTTTTCTGTACCTTGCTAGGAGGTGATTCCTGGAGGTGGGTGTTGAGTAGGGGCTTATGCAAACTCAAAGATAGTTTTTAGGAAAGATTATTTATTTATGGCTCTGTGATACTTTGCAAGCAGGACAGGGCAGGGACAGGAAAGGGGACCATGGAAATGCCTACAGTGCAATAAAACCCAGGGCTGGCCTGTGGCAAGGATCACTGGGCATGTTCATTGACATGACATCCCAACACACCAAGTACACAAAGGGTTAAGCACAAATCCATGAGGTACTGTGGAGACAGACAGGCACACCAAACCTCTCCCCTGGAGAGATGCCCCTTGAATGGGTTGTGATAAGATCATCTCAATCCTCCTGGATTGGGAAATCCTCCTTGGTCATGGTGAGAGCCCAGCATGCTTTGGGGTCCCGTGCAGATTCTTTGTAACCCATTGGTTTTTGCCCCTTTGTACCACCCTCACTTTTCCCCATAAAAACCCCTGTTCAGGAGGGAGCTGTCATCCCTGGCCCCCTTCGCAGGGCTCCTGGAATAAAGCCTGATCCTGTGGAACTGCCACACAACCCTCCTGGCTCTCTGTCCCTGTGTTGGCCTGGGGATACCTCACAAGGCAGAGCTGGAGTCACTAAGAGCTTGAAATCACTGCTAAGAGCTGACTGCTGCCTTGCTGAGGTTTCCTGGTGGCTGAAGGACAGACTGACACCCCTAGAAATTGTCCCCTGTGGGACCTCTCTCTGGAAGGTTGCGGCATCTGGGTCGAATCTTCAGGGTACCTGCTTCCTTCGCTGCACACTGTGTTCACTACAGGAAGGCATGCTAGGGATGAGTGCTCCAACTACCAGATGTAGCTTCACACTTAGAGTCTGCAAGGCCGCTGAGCTTACTGCAGACTTGAACCTGAACACTCAGTTGAATAAAATCTCCTGCAGAGATGAAGGCGTGTGCTGTTGACATGTGACCCTTTTGAAGAACGGCTCCAGGAAAAGGATAGACTGCAGGATTGTCCTGCAGCCAGTCTGAATAGTCCTGGACTGTTAAAACTGCAAAA
This sequence comes from Dicaeum eximium, assembly GCA_013396995.1. Lineage (NCBI taxonomy): Eukaryota > Metazoa > Chordata > Aves > Passeriformes > Dicaeidae > Dicaeum > Dicaeum eximium. The sequence continues at coordinate 1,000,449 of VWZP01006525.1, read as the reverse complement.
TATAACTTGCCTGAGTTATACTGGACAGTGTGGAGGCACTGGGGCAGGAGTGGCTTCAGCCTCAGTGGCAGACACTTCAGTGAAAACTTTAAGTGTGCTCATCTGAAATCTGTGTCCTCTGGATGCAAGCTATGATTGCATTCACACCGAGCTTGCAGATACGCCATAGGACCTGTAGGAAATCCGTGCCTTTCTAGGGTAGCATCTGGAGATCAGGCAGGGTGCCTAAGAGCATTCAAAATGGCATCAAATGGGCATGCAAAAAGCATACAAGCTTGATCAATCACCTCAGAAACAGGAGTGAGGCAAAGTCAGACTGCATTTAAGTGTTCCTCAGCCTCTCACTTTTTCTCTAGACTTCTCAAGAAATAAAGCATTACCACGCTCACTTCTGTTCTGTCACAGTTCCTCTTCTGCCTCTGTCATTTGGGGTGGTGATGCTGGAGAAACAGATACACGGAAAATGCTAACTTGGATGAACAGCTCCTGGATACAACCTCAAAACTTTTCTAGATTAAGCCTACTGCTAATCATGAATATACAATTAGTGAACTTGACCCTTGTTCTCCTGGTAACAAACTCTTCTTTCTGGAATAATTGCTTAGAACAGCAAGCAATTACTTTCTTCTGTACATTTGATTACTAATTTCTTACCAGAACAATAAAAAACAAGTAACTTCTCTTCCAGTCCTCACATTATAATTTTATTCTTGCTGCCAAAGCATGCCTGGCTGCTGCTTTGTATATTTGATGTGCAGCTGTGGTAGGAAGCCACAAATAGCAGCATGGCATCTTGAAGAGCTGTGCTGCCAAGGGTAAAAGGACCCTGCAGGGCATCTCTTCTCAGGGAGCCATCCTAACTATTTGGAAAATAGCAAATACGTTGTGGTGTGGAAGATGCAGAATTAACTGAAAAAGTGTTCTTTTTCCAACCTTCTCCATTGCAGGAAAGAAAGTGGCTTTTGGCCAGCATCCACTAAAGAAATGGGTACCCTTTCTCACTGGCTTGAAAGGCTGCCACGGGCTGCTCTGGCTGTGTTATGTATTTATGGAGGCATGGTGCAGGAGGGAAGTATTATACCATAGATGGCTGTTGGGTTTTTTCCACCTGCTGTAGTAGGTGAGGGATACTTACAAAGCAATCAGTCTAGGATGCCTCAGGATTAACTAAAATGTTTTTTCATCATTTACAGTAAGCATGTGCCTTTTACACTCAAGAGAGGAAGGGGAGCATCCTGAAACTGCGCACAGTATAAACTAATTGCTACCTTTTATTGAATTAAAAAGCATGAATATGTATGGTGGCTGTGTCTGTCTTCAGGTGGAATAGAGCAGCCTTTATAAAGCTTCCATGACTGGCTGTGAACTTTGCAGATTCCGCATGTCCCAGAGACTCCTAGCTCCTTTTAGCCAAGTGCTGGAAGCATAGCACTACTTGAAAGATAAACCTGGGTATTTAATTAAAATATTAAAGATATTTGAATATGTTACCTTAAATTTCATACCTGTATCTATTTTCCTCTCATAGATGCTTCTCCTGATAGCATTACCTCTTTTGAAATTGGTCTTTCCTTTATTTATAATACACATTCCCAGCTCTCTCTTGATAATATTGCAATGAATCATTCAGAGAGTGGGGTGAGTTAGATGATCTCGTCCAAAGTAAAAAGTAACATTCAGTGATTTTTATCTTTTTCTGTCTGGATCATGGTCCTCTGAATCACAGGGAAAAGGAGTTTTACCATCTTTAATAAGAAATGCTCCCTTGCAAAGCATACCCAATTTGCAATGTTATATAGCTGATGCACATATGAGAAGTTACCAGCTAACATTAATTAGCACTTTAAAGCTGTAGGTCCTGGGAACAAAGTTCAGCAGTCCAACTAACTGATCTTTCTGCCTATTTATGTACTTTATCTTCTCATGCCCATATACATTCACTAGTAACTTTGATCTCAAACAAAAAACAAAAAAAACCAAAACCCATACGTTCTTGTCCAATTTAATGCATTTATTATTTACTCAGTGTTCTGAGTAAACAAGAAACTGCAGCATAAAAGTCCCTAGGGGATTCCAAGGCAAGAAAATTAACAGAAGCCTGTGGTAACTTCTGATATTCATTGGAACATAGGTCTCAACAAGCCAGAAAAGATCAAGAGTCTAAATGATGACATTTTCCTGCCTCCTGCAATGGTCTGTAATTAACTTTCAAAGAAAGTTCACGTGGCCTATTTCCATACTGAGTTAAGCCTACCTGAAATTTATGTTCAAATCCTAGTCACAGGGGTGTTCAGCTTGTGCCCTAAAGCATTTGATTTGCTTTCCTAAATTATTACTGTGTGAGTTTGCTCTTCTTATTTCCAACCCCCACAAATCTCCTTTAATCTCATCTTTGATACTTAGGAGAGAAGTCAATCCAAAAACTAAGATTCCTTTAGCCAAATGTTTCCACATTATTCCCCCCCCCCCCTTTTTTTTTTCATTAATACACTGGTTTCACTATAGGACATGAAAAATTCTAGTGACATAGAGTTTAATTTCTGTACTTTTACTCAAGGGATCTTCATAGTAATCTGTATCACTACTATTACTGCCTTAAGTAATAACTAAAAGAGGTCATGGTCTAGGTTAATAGCCTGCAGCTGCAATGGAGAGAAGTCTGCAGTACTAAATGCAGCTATCCAAAATAAACTAGATATAGCTAATAGTGCTACCCAATGATGGGAAGTATTTTCACACAGATGTCGACATTAATCTGAAGTGCCAGTTCATTTCACTCTGCTTGAGTTTATTGTACTTGCAGCTACACTGAAAAAGAGAAATAGGCTTTGGAAACAAGTTGACCAAATAATTTTTTCAAGCTGAGGAGTTTCTGAAGGTGTCCAGCTGGAGAGAAAAGTGTCCAAAGCAATGATTTACAGGGGGTTTCAGTCATCTTGACAGTCTTCACTTCAGATGCTTTTACACTTATTGTCAAAACTGACTTTGTGAAGACTTCTTCACCTGTGTGTTTGATGGAAAATAAAACACAAATCCTACATTGACTTCAACAATACTTTTAGATTTTTAATAGGGACACTGACAGTGTCTAAAATTAAGTTATGCTCCATACTTGTAGAGTTCAGTAGTCACTTTCAATTCCCTTTCCTGTCAAACCTAATAGCCAAATATCTGCATACATCTGCTCAGCTATCAGGAGGGGTCTTACAGTGAGAACTTGATGGATACAAAGGACCATCCTCCTGTATCTAACATGCTCAGTCCAAACAGCCTCACAACCCCTAGCTTGCACCTTCACAATTCATTATTATAACTCAAATACTGTTTGCAGCCAGCTGATGGGTCTGTCTTGTACTTTTTATTTCCTTACAGAAATTATTTAAGAGACACAGAAATATTACTGTTTTCCACCAAAAAAACATACCAAAAATCACCCCAATTTTGAAATTGGCATTATCCTCTTTGGCAAATGCTGGTAAGGAGCAAACACTACAAGAGCCTGTTTTTGTGGCATGCTAAATCATCAAGCAAGTAAGGATGGAGACTAACACAATAGATGAAATTTTATTCAAGTACAGATGAGCATTCTCATTGTCTGAGAAGTTCAGAAATGCAGCAGAGAGAATAAGATATCAAGAGTATCATTTTCCTGGGCAAAGCACATACAATTGCAGTGGATTAAAATCATTTTATCTGGCACAGAAATTAACACATACGGCATTGCAAATTCCCCTTGCCCCCAAGATCCTAGTGTCATCTCATTTATATGAGTGTATTCTGGTTGTACAAATTAGCCTGTCAATCTCCAGAACTTTCACCATATGGAAAGAATCACTTAAAACTACAGATGTTGCACAGAGCACAGATGATCAGAACAACACAGTGCACATTTTGAAAGGTAAAGGTGCAATGGTGGCATTTCCAAAGTACCCTCTGTTTGGTATGCCTCAGTCCATGGATAAATGAAACCCACTGTGGTTCCATGGACCTTCTCCATCATCAGACAACTGATTGACTTACTACTGTTAATTAACTTGGTTAGTGGAGTGGTCAGTGCCAAGGCAAAGATGGCACCCTTATGTCCTAGGACACATCTTGAACTGGCTATGAAAATTCAGAGCTATTAAAAATCACTTTTGAGAATTTATGGATAATAGGTGGCATTTCATCCAATGGGAAGAGTAAACGTGTTGAGAGCTTTAAAAAGACAGGAAGAAAATGTAACCATCAGCAAAGCTTCTGATTCTGGAAATAGAAGTAATGGAACAAGAAATTATTGGAGAATAACACACAGAGCATGAAAAACAATGTAATTTTGTGTGTGAGTGTTTGAGAATAGATTATTTCAGAATAATATACTTTTATTTTATAATGGGTAACAGATGCTGCAAAGGAAAAGCAATTTCTATTGTATTATTTTACTTCAGAAAGGCTTTTGATGGTGGTGATCATGACATTCATCTTAGCAAACTAGAACACATGATGTAGATGAGTCTAGAACAGAACAGTAACAACCCACATGGGAAAGAGACAAGGAGACTACAGAGGTGCACAGTCAGTGTGTGGGTGTTTCTTTTGAATGGGTGCTATAAAGCACAGCAGTATTCAAGCAAGGTACTGCAAGTATTCAAGCAAGGTACTGATACTCTGCAGCAAGGTACTGCAAATCAGTTCTCTGGGAAATCTTTCCTGGTAAGGTTGAGAATAAAGATTCTAAATGCTTCTCAGGCAAGTGACATTCTCCTTAACTGAGTTTTTAAATAACAAACTAGGAAAAAAGCATGCTGAAAGTATACAGGTAAGACACTGACTATGGTAATCTCTCAACATCCATTTTAAGTGTCTGCTTTGATACTCACAGATGTGAACAAATACATCTCAGACACTCTTAAAAGGTTCATCAACTCAATGCTCTGACTCTAAAACCATAAGAACAAGACAAATACAAACTAATGCAAAGTCCCTGTATATGCCTCTGTTGCAGTTTCCCAATTTCTATGAGCTGTTTAAGCTGTTTAATGCACTCATGGATTTTCCAAGGCTCTCATCAACCTCCTTGTAGTCTTCAGCTGACACTAAGCACTATTATTGAAGTCTACGGTGTAGTCATGTGTAAAAAAGTATTTATTTTTGTTTAATTTTAAACCTTCTGCCCAATACTTTCACTGAAGTGATTTAAACCTTCTCATACCGAGTGAGTAAGAGGCATGACTTACCTCAGGCAGAGGCACTGGAGTTACTGTTACTTACCCCAGACTGGCAAGGAGAGAACATCCTTTGTGTTGTTTTTGTTCAACCTTTTGAGAAACCTAAGTGCACACCTGATGGCAAATGTCTTAGTATCAGCTAGAATTATCAGTCTCACTGTTTGCATTTCTTACTCTTGTGTCTCACAGTTTTTGGTCTGGTGTTTGTTCAGATCGAGGAGTTCTGTGCTGCAGCTCCCTTCCTGCCTGCACTCCTGGATCTTTGAAAGGAAACCAGACATAAAGGACAGAAAAGGTATCACCCATGGCTCATCCTAATGGGGAATGGGGTTACTCCTGAGGAGTTCACCTTGTATACCTGCCCCACGTTGCCAGCACCAGTCTTTGTAAGGTGATGGAAGCACTCCTTGCCACATGAGACAGCCCAGTCTGTATGGCTGGAAGCCTTCCATCAGCTAGAGAGAGCAGCAGCCAGATCCACAGCTTTTGCTCACAGTACATAGGTTTGCCACATCTACGAGGATCTCTTTGCATGGGATCTATGGGATCTCTTTGCATGTTTTGTACCTTGGCTTCATTGTACATCTAGATTAAAGCTAAGCAATGTGTCTCACAATGGCACAAATACTTATGGACATCCCCTGGAAATGCCCTGTTTCACAATGCTAAGCTGCGCACAAAAGAGTGACTGCAGCTGCACATTATCATGTCTTGCAAGTAATTTCAGCAGAGCTGTACAATGGACTTGGGCTGAGCCTCAGCCCAGTGTTTTGCTGCTGTGCCAGACTATGTGAGGCAGACATTCAATCAGTAATGCTTTGCCAGAGGCTGATATCACTCAATGTACTTTCATAAACCTTGAATTGTGACAATACATGGCAGATGTAGGACTGGTCCTGTTTATATTTGCCGTAACTTTTAGCTAAGTACTAACAAACCACCAACATACTACCAAAATTTTTCATTCCAGAAATTCTTTCCTGCTTGTAGGAATATGGTGTTATAATAATTATAGCAATATTCAATAATGCATAAATAATCTTTATTTCTTTTTAAAAGGCTAAATTTTGCCACTACTTCAATGAGAAGATGCTTTTCTAACAATGGTCCTCTTTGGCTTAATTTTCATAATTTTTTGTCAATACTGATGGAAAAAAATAAAGACTCAACAAACTTAGGAATATAAGATCACCCGGATCACTGTAATTGGTAAGAAACCAAAGTTTATTGGAAAAACTATAATCAAGATTTGGTATCAATATAAAATTTCTCCAAGCTAATATACACAGAAAATCTCAGTGTTACTGACATTAAGAAAAACTGCACCTTTCATTGTTCCTGCATCCTTAGACACTAGTTTTGTGGAAGGGGGCCTTACAGGTTAGAAGAGGTTTTCCTGCACATGTGTAGCACGGCTGGGTAGCATGCTGAAGATCCTCTGGTGTTGGATGGACACCCAACTCTTAGGCATTACACCACAAAATCAGGTATTTCAGCCTAGCAGCATGAAATCATTAAAAAGACATTACATTACATTACTTCAATTGTTTTGGATCAGCTCTCCTTGTTAATCATCATCTGACTAAACCAGAACTACCCATGTAAGAGTCCACAGGATCTGCTTTACACAGCTCCTGCAGGACTAACCCTTTGAAGACTGATGTCAAACGCTGTTCCCAGACAACACGGAATAATTCAGGGAGAAATTATGGATGAATGCCAGATGACATAAACATAAAGTATCAATGATTTTTTATTTCAGTCTTTGAACCATGTGTTAATTGCAAAAAGATGTGTAAAACTGGTGAAAATGTGGGAAATGCAGTCTGGTGGGCTATTCTGTACACTGATAAAATCTATACAGAACAAAGACATGTGTCTCCATTTAATCTTGTAATTGCCAAAGGCAGTTCATAGGCCCTCTCTGATTCTCTTTACTCCTCTCCTGAAATTCATGGCTGAAAACCTGGCATACTTTCTCTTCTTCCAGTTAGAGAAAGACTTGTGGAACTCCCCTGTTATGACTAGCAATATCATCTCACATTACACCAAGCTACAACAGTTATTAATGCTAGAATAACTGTTCTACTGTCAAATTTTGTCCTAATTGAACTATAGATGGTATATAAAAGTGCAAGGGTGACACATTTGTATCAAAAGACTTGGATTTAAAAGCTACCCTTCTGCCCTGGCGGAATTTTACACAGGCAGCAAGGACTGAAGTAAGCTGGGTCTGTACTCTGCATTCATAAGTCATTCACCTGGGAAGTTTTCTCCCAGTTGTAGGATAAACTGGAAATTAGCATGGTAATGAAGACCAGATCAGGTATCTAAGCCCAACCTGAGCAGAACACGGTGCAGAGCAGTGAGAATCTGCAGCAAAATTAAAAAACTTATTTTTCTCCTCAATTTAGTCCTCTTAATCATCTCACTGAAAAAGGTCTTCTCACATGTTTGCAGCATCTTTTCCTTTTAAAACGCTGTACCACTGACCCTTTGCAATCTGATTTTGTTAAATATGGTTTCAGATGAGTATGAAGGATTTGCCTGGGCAAACAATGGGGGCTTTTTGATTAAAAATAAAATTTTGTATCTCCTCCATCTTGTGTTTAAGTTCTATGACCTGCTGCCACCTTCTCTAGTGCTGCTTCTACAGCATCACCCACAAGTCTTTCTTTTCTCTGGCACTTGCTGCTTCCTTTAATATGCTTTCATAGTCGATATAGTGAAGAAATGGCCAGTCTGAAGACAGTGAGCCCCAGGAGATCACTCAAGCATTCAAATAGTGCTTTTTGGGAAGGTGTAGAGAAGTAGCATCTGATCTCATGAAACCGCCCACATGAGAAATATTTCTCAGTAGTCCTTGTTGACAGGCTCTTTGTGTCTCCCTCTAGAGCTGCTGGCAGTAATTTTGACCGTTCACAAGCTCCTACACTTTCCATTTTCACTGCAAGAAACAGGTGATTGTCTCGAACACATAGATGTTCCTGCAGACTTAGATCTCCTCCTCCCTGCCTTTTTGCCTCCCTTGGTGGGCCCTGACTTACTCAAACGAGATGAAACCAAGGGATTATTTTGGAATCCTAACTACATCACCCTGGCCTGGGATTCTCACTGAGTCACTGAATGGCTGAGGTTGGAACGGTCCTCTGCAGGTCCTTTGGTCAAATCCCTGCTGCTCAAGCAAATGACACCCAGAGCTGGTTCCCCAGGACTATGTCCAGACAGCTTTTGAGTATCTCTAAGGATGGAGACTCCACAACCCTCCTGGAAAATCTGTGCCAGTGCTTGGTCACCTTCACAGTGAAAAAGTGTTTCTTGATGTTCAGAGGGAACCTGCTGTATTTTAGTATATGCTCATTGCCTCTGCTTCTCTCACTGAGCACCACTGAAGAGAGCCTGGCTCTGTCCTCCTTGCACCCTCCCTTTGGATACTTACCACACTGATAAAATCGCCCTGAGCCTTCTCTTTTCCAGGCTGAACAGCCATAGCTCTCTCATCTTTTCCTTGTAGAGATAGTCCAGTCCCTCTGTCATATTTGTGGCACTTCATTAGATTCTCCCCAGTATGTATTAGGGCTCTTGTACTGAGGATCCCAAACCTGGAAAGAGCACACAAGCTGAGGCCTTCCCAGTGCAAAGCAAAGTGCAAAAAATACTTTTATCTACAAAAGCACAGACAGGAATCTATATCTATGTATCTGTCTAAAAACTCAATATGTAAACATGCTCTCTGAAATGTGCAAGAGTAACTTCTAAAAGCTGAAGAGGCAGTGTTGGGGCCTCTGCTAAAGCACCTCAATTTCAGTATGTAAGATTTGAAGAATAACTGTAGTGATGGTGAAAATTAGTAAATGATATGACTATTCCTATATATTTGCTATATGTCACCCTGCTTAATTCAGTCTAAGAATAATATAAATACTTCTGTTAAGCACAGCTTAGCAGATGTCTACTGTTTTTTCTCAGAGCAATGTTTTGTAGAGGGGCTTTGTGTTCCAGAAAGGAAAATCAATATTATTAGTTTAAGATCTGTAACTCTCTCAGCTGCCTGGCTTTAAATTGTCACAATTTACTGAAGAAACAAAAGCATGTGTGGCCTCCTCAGCTTTTCTTCTAAGTTTTCCTCACCCAAAAGGAGAGACCATCATCACAGTCAGTTTACCCACATCCCGCGATGTGGCATCATCCTGCCAGGAAACAAATAATTTCACATTAATTATAACTGACCTTATAGTTCAGATAATAAAATCTCAAGTACTTTTCTGCAACTACTCCAAGACCAATAGGAGGAAGTAGGAAGCAGTGTAATGGACAACTCTCTCTGGGTGTGACCTCTGATGGAGCTGGTCACTCAAAGCTGTCCTCAAAGGTGGTTTTTCATGGTTAGCAGTGGGTGAAACACCCCCATAGGGAAACCAGTCACTTTGAGAGGAATGAGACTAAATTAATCTAGCTTGTAAGCATTCATTAGAAATAATTTGCTCTGGTCAAAGCATGGTTTTACTGGTGCCTCTTGTTAAATCTATTAGAATACTGAGTTGATGAATGCAGCACAGAGAGGAAGCAACATGCCTGGTTTTGTTTGTAAAATAAATGCTTTCCAAAGCTCTGTATGTGAATCCTGGAAAAGAATGGTTTTGATTTTCCCTTGAGAAATGGGCTGATGCATTTTTGTCAACAGGCATCATTTTCAGATATAAACCAAATTCATTCTGGCCCTGCTGAATGGTTTCAGAGCCATATACCCTGGCAGCAATAATACTGTCAGCTTTCTCTCATATTAAATTCACACTTGAGGAGCTATAGATGTTGAATTTTAGATTTCTCTAATCTTTGATGCTGCTTTCAGGTTTTGAGAAAACTAATGCAAAATCTGCTTGCCAAAAAAAAGTGAATAAAGAGTCTGTAAATAAGGGTCTGAGCCTTGAGGTCATACAGTGAAACATTAAAAAAATGACATATTTATATATATATGTATTTCAGAAATCTTCAAAGAGAGCTGATGTTAGGGCCAAATAAGCCAAGTAGAGATCAGGACAACTAAGGTATTTAAGTAAATTTCAGTTAAAACTGTAAATTTTAGAAAAATTCTATCTTTTTCTAGTCTGGTATGTTTGGATTTTGGGAGGTAGGGGAGAGGCAGGCAATTTTAATGCTAAGCTTGTTTATATAATATAACATTTAAAGAAGAAGATGTTCCCATTCAAGATGTAAACATGATTGCTTTACACAGTAGCCTTGAGCTCTGCATTTAATGTTATGGAGAGAGCATCAGAATGAAAATCAACAAACAGAGGCTTGTGATCCAAGTAAGAACTAACATGGGAAGCACAGCATTTCTGGCAGGAGACAGAAAAGGAACGAAGGGGCAATTCTGAAGACTAAAAAAATGGCTCAAGCCCAGTTCAGAGGAAGATATTTCAGAGAGGAATTGGTAGCCTGTTAGATGCTTTTTTCTACTGAGTATTGGCATGGCACTACTAGCCTGTACACAGCCTTTCTGACTCAGCTCATACAAATATGCTCATATATGCTCAGCTCATACCCTCTCTTGGGTGTAACTAGGATGTGAAAACAGATAATCCCAGTCACCACGCCAAGCAGAAAGGAAAGACACATTGAGAACATATGGTTACTTCAGGTCCTGCTCAGCAACATGTTTCTGTGTCCATTCTCGATACATGCCACAAACTCTCCCAAACATTTACTATATTCAGCTCATCTGTTCACCAGAGATATTTTTTAGAATGGAGCATTGCAATTTATTACTGGGGAACAAACTTCCCATCCTTGCCTCAACATAGGAACATAGGTGGATCTCAAGCAGATTCTACCTAGATGTCTTACTTTCCTCCTTAGGCTTCTTTCTTTTCCTAGAGCTATACTCTGTTCTTGATTTACTGGATCCACAATTTAGGCAGAGTACACTTTAAAGTCATTATGATGAATGGCAAAAAAATGGTAGGCTTCAGATTGCCAATTAAGTCTAAATTGAAAAACCTTATAATAGCCACTATTTAATATGGCTTGTACAAGAGAAGATAAAAATAATTATGACAACATCATTGCAGCATGATCATGGAGAGTTATATGATTTGTTTCAGTTTTGAGGAAATTAGACTCAGTGGGAGAAGAAAAAAGCATCAGGCATAAGAACTAGCTGTAGCACTAAAACACAGACATTAATATTGAATCCTGATTTAAAAAATACCCTGAAGTATGTGGGGAGATATTTCTTTGTCATTCAGGAAGGGAGAGTTGTACATATTAATTTGTATATCAGGAACTCCTCTGAAGTTGGAGTCCACTTTGAATCTGAAATAGGCAGAGTGGATGCTTCACATGATGTTATGGACATCAAACTGTATCTTTCCTTTCCTTTCATAATACTCAGTGTGAGTATGACTCTGGAGGTATGAGGCTACCTCCAGAGTCACAAATCCAACATGTATCAACCCATTTTAGCCCTGACACCACAGAGCCTGTCTCCTCACCAGGGTGTCAGAAATATCTACAAGTTCTGCTGGAAGATACAATGATTATTTGTATAACACAATAAAATGGAAAAAGATTGCAATTCACTCAGTAGAATGTAAAAAGTACATAGAGAAGACTTTCCTCAAAACACCAGATTCAGGTAACCCCAAGCCAACCCCAAGCACTGAAGAATGTCTTAAACCTGGTAGCAGCCAGGTTCTCTATACACCACAGGTGTAAAGATGCCAAGAGTAGAATCAGGTAGTCCTGTACATGCTGCACTTAGCAATCTAACAGAAGTCCTCCCCACATCCAATAAAGAAAAAGTTGCAGGGGAAAAGAAACCACAAAAGAAAAAACCAGAACAGGCTCCTGTACACTGAGATGGCCCAAGCAGCACCAAATGTAGGGAACTTTCAAATTAATTTTCACACTTGAGTGCTTAGTTTGTCATTGGTATTTTTAGTACTTGGACATCAAAAGGATGAAAGAATTTCCTGTCACTGAAATAATTCTAATTAATGGATGTTTGAGGTACTCCTAAGAAGCAGTGACATATAGGTACCCTGGACTAAACTGGTGAAATGCAGCATTCCAGGATAAGCCATCACCACTGCACAGTGATAGAGTACAAACACACTGCATCGTAGCTCCTGCTGGGTATTTTACAACATGATCACTCATTCCTTCTTCTCAGCCTGACAAGAGACAAACACGGAGAAGTATCAGGACAGTTGTAACATAACAGTTGCCTCTTGTTCTGTGGCTTTTTCCCTCTCCACACTTTAGCTGTATGTGGCTGTTTCTATTATTTCCTGATCTAAGTCCTGTGTGTGCGTGGAGATTTTGCTAATGGCTAATTGTACTCATGAAATTCTAGAAGGGAATGCATTTCAGCATGAAATACACTGTATATCCTGCATTTATTCTTAATCAGGAAGCTCAGCTTCTAAGGAAGTGTGGTGATACATCATCTTTATTTTTATGTCTGGCACCTTAAAAAAAAAAGAAAAAAAAAAGAAAAGATTGGCAAGACTACAATCTTTACTAGATTGAGGATTTAACTCCTTCAGAGCCTTGTGTTAAGGAAGGATGAATCAGTCTGAACAGCAGAGGCATCCTCATCCTTCATGCTGTACTTGTGGAGAAATCTGGTAGCTCTCTAGAGGTGGAATTTCACAGCGATGTTATTCCTGATTTCAAATGCTAGCAGGAATTTGAAAATGCAGATATCACCAGCCCACTCAAAACTGAAAGCCTGGATTGAAAGATTTTGTAATGTGCCAGCTAGATTCCTGATCACGAGAACGTCAGTTGCCATGCTGAATTTGATCCAAATCTCTACATCTCTTGGGGTAGAGTGATGCACATGAGAGAGATGCACATGAACTGAGGAAACCCATTTAACTGCCTTCTCAAGTCACTGAATCTTAAGAATTTCACCGAAGCTATGCCACCATATACCGGTTGGGAGGCATCTGCTGAGAGGAGTGTTCAATACCAGCAGATGTTGTTATGGATGATGACATCGTGTGTCATTGTTGCCTGGTAAATAACTTAAAAACAAGTGAAAAAATAGCCAAGCATATACAAAAATGTACCCTGCATCCAGAGTTAAAACAAACACTTAACTCATCCTGATCACAAAGAATGTTTCATCAGAGTGAATTTCTTAAGGCTACTCTTGCTTAACAAGTAATCAGTTACCAAAGAGGGGCCAAGAGGTAAAAATGTGCACTAGAATAGAGGGCCACAAATCTTAGGCTGGAAAACATGAAGACTCTTGTTTATGTTTCTCAGAGAGGAAAACTCTCATTCCATGAAATCATGCATAGTGGCAGCCAGAAGGGTTTTCAGGAAAAGGTACTAATAATATATGCTAATATTTTAAGACTTTCTTTAAAAAATTACGGAAAATGCTATTTTCAAAGCTTGTATACACTACATTTAAATTCCCAGAAAAATGGTTTGGGAGCAGTAACTTTCTGCAGAATGATGGAGACAACTCATAAAGTGGCCTAATTTGGTCTGTAGTTCAAACTGTAACTCAGACCTGGAATGTGTGTGGGAATACATATGCAACTCTACATGTATACACAGCTGCATATAGTGCTGACCCAGAGATGCAAGCTGACTGAAAACCTCTAGGGACTGAAAAGAAGAAACTGGAACATACAGTGTTCCAGTGGAGGCCACTCCCTCAGCTCAGAAAATGCAAGAAGGACATCAAGGCTCTGTCTGCCCCAGAAAGACGCCACACAACTCACCCTGAGATCTTGCAACACTTAAAAGAAAATAATGGGAGATATAGGAAGCAACAGCTACTTCCCTTCCACTCAGTTTTGGCAGGAGAATATCTGAGCCATTCCCTTCTGACTACTCAGCAGTGCCATTTCCACTGGGTGATTTGCCAGGCTCCAGGAAAGCAGTCACCTTGGCTTACAAGATGAGGCATTGTCACCAGCTTTTGTCAAGGCACAGATTTTAGTGTGGTGGGCAGGGGGGAACATATAGACTGGACAAGTACCTGCATACAGTACCAACTGTTCTCATAGCTGCTCCTAAAAGACAACCACAGCTCAAGATAATCTATGCTTTGGCTGATAATCTTAGTAGTATTTATAGGAATTGCTGTCTAAAGTTACACATGGTGTTTCTTGCCAGAGGATCAATTTAATGTTCTGCCCTGAAGGTGCATCAGTTGTCTGAATAGTTTCCTCTTTATGGATTTAGGCAATATGAGACTGCATTTTCAGATATTCCTGGCTGGGATCCAATCCAGGATTCACAAATAACATTGCTTCAGAGAAGGAAATTAAGGAGATGGGGAGGAACAGGGGTACAGACCTTGATAGTCTGTGTCAGACAGACTGAATCACTCTTCTATTACCTGCATTGGGGGATTGTATAAAGCAAAGATTGGTTTAAGAAATGGCTGTGAGTCACTGAGCTCTGTTTCTAAGTAACCAAGAAGCTTACATTTCTGTGATGTTCATTGACCTTTTAAAATTCTTCTTTAGAAATATGATTGTGTTTACTACTCACCAGATTAGCAGTTGTCAAAGTGAACCTAGTTTGGGCACTGGAGCAGGCTCCCTTCTTCTCCCCATCCCACCCTTTCCAAGTACTGGTTTCATTCCTTAGTGTTTTGGATCAGTTAATGCATTTGTAACTTCTTCCTCGGGATCTGGAATGCTGGTTTTTACAATTGCTCTACCTGAGGTGGTGCCAAGCTTGTATGTCCCCACTGAAGCCAATTTCCAATCTTCACTTCTCCCCTGTAAGTCTTTCTTCAGCTAAGGTTGGGATATCCAGTCTGATTTCCATCATTTGCACAGTGCCCACAGAGCTGAAACAAGAACAACAAAATTATTGACAAATTAATAAAAGGAAGAGATATGCTCTTATGTGCAAGAAAGTGGCAGGAATGGGAGACAATTAAGAGCTGCTAGACCATAAACAAGTCCAACTATGTGTGCTTGGAGACAGACATGATTTTATGAGGTTTGTCTATTCTTTCAGATAGAAATAGTTTCTGCAGATTATTTCACTGGAATTTGTTAGGAATTCTGCTAGAAACCTGTCTAATTTCTCATTGTTCTTCCGCCCAGCTTCTGTGTCAACCTCTTTGTTGGTAGGCATGGGAAGAATGGAAATGCCTGATTCTCAGTGTCCTGAGATCCAGACTAAATTTTGTGTTTCGCTTTCCTTTCACAAAAGGAGAAGCATCATTTAATGAAGGGATATTGATGATGTTCATCTCTGCATGGGACCACCCAGATTCACTCTAACTCAGATGCCCATCAGATGCAGAAATTAATTCTCTCAGCTCAGTTCCCCACTGTGTCTCATGTCTAGCTCTTCAAAATGTGGAAAAAAAAGCAGAATTGGATGTTTTCTGCTTAGAAAGATGGGAATTCACAGCCAACCCACTCAAGCATTTTGTATCAGTACGGGAGAAAAAAAGAAAAAAGCCCAACATACCAGCTGTTGCAAAGTGGCATGTGGAAAAAATGAAACCTTAAGACATATTTGTGAGATGCAATTGAGCTATCTGTAATATCTACCACACACTGCCTGATGTGGTGTCAAGGTTTTAAGAAGTCCTCTGAAAATTTAAGATGATGCTTTTCTGTTTTCCTAATTCTTTTCTCACCATGTTTCATAGCAAATCAGGTTTCATAGCAGATCGATTGTTTAACTTTATCCACAGTATTTGCTCCCCTACATCTTCTTACATCTCTGTTGATGTTGCTTAACTAAAAAAAGGCACCTTGCAGATGAACATGTGCATATTTCTTCTCTGACTAATTGTTACTTCCACCAGAGCAGTATATCCACCTTCTTCTGGAAACTGAACTGCTTCCACCTTCTGGAAACTGAACTGTCATTAGATTTAATCTTGTGGCACTTAATTCACACTATGGCTTCTGGGAGGAAAGAAACAGCTGTATGGTGGAAAGGGGAATACAATCACAAATAAAAATACTTATAAACTCAAGGTCTACCTTCAGCCAGATAAGCACAAACGGAAAGAAAGTGTTGTTCTTTTAGAAAATAAATTACAGAATCCTCTCTTTGAATGCAGTTGTTTCATGTGACTGCCATCAACTGGAATTAGCAGAATGGGAAGAGTTACATAAATTCTGTGAAGTGTTTGCAGAGCACCCCAGAAGCCACCGGGGTGGTAAAGCTGGCAGGGGGTATGGGTGGAGGGTGGGGAAATGTGGTAAAGGAGAAAGAGAACTAGAAGAGTTATTCTTGATTAAAAAGTGTTCCTATCTGTTGTTGGAGGGTCCGTTTCTGGCCTGTTGTTACTGAATTTCATGAATGTAAATGTGTACCTTCACATGTTGCTGAGTGTCCAGTCCAAAGGAACTTGTTCCCTCAGGGATGATGGGCAGCCTCAGGGAGACTGCAATAGGTCTATGCTAATCTCTTCAATAAGTAACAAGCTCAACCCAAGACATATGAAACCTATCTCTGAAACTGCCAATAATTTTGTGCTTCACTAACTTGGCCACATTATCAACGATAGTTCCAATTATTAAAGCATCTGATAATGTCTTCAGGGTAAACAAATGCTTTCAGGTTTGTTTCAACTAGTAGCACTACTGCATGCAGAAATGCTTTCTGGGCTATTTTCCTATTCCCAGCCATCTGTTACAATGGCATCCAGGCAGCTTAGAAATCCTTGGATTTGTTTCATTGATGCATATATGCCAATGTAATACTAATAATACTAATAGGTTGACACAGGCAGGCTGTCAAAATCCTTTAAGGGCCACTTCTGTTGAAAGTCTCAAGGAAAAGCCTGCCAACCACCTGCCTTATTTCTCTGTAAGGCACTTTGGTACCATGGTGATGAATACGCAGAAAGGATTAAACATTGCTTTGTTATCAGATGAGAAATCAGAATTCTTTAAAGAAAGAAAAAAAAAAAGTTCCATACTATTTAAACACTTACAAAGTGCAAGAACATCTTTTCATTGCACAGTCTGGCTATGAAGCCATTTACTATTATTCCTTGTTTTGTTTGCCAGATTAAGTTCTCTAAAATCTATAGTTGCATTAAAAATCCCCCAAACTCCTGCCAAGACTCCTCTGCAAGAGCAGGGTATCAAGGGCAATGATCACAGGAAAAACATTTAATAAGGTCAGCCAAAGAGTACTTTGTATGTACAGTGCCAGTGAAATAAAACCTCCTCTGGGGTAGGCCCCAGGTGCTGTTGAGCTGTGCAGGTTAGGAACACGTAAGAGTGAAGAGAACCATCACTGTGTTTCCATCCCAACCAGAAAGCCTGCAGAGAGCCCTTTACATGAGTCAGCTCTTGTCACCTGGACATGAAAGACAATGGGTGGTCTGTGCTGGTTGTTTGTTGACGCAGCTGCCCTACGTCCACTCGTGTGTGTCCCAGCTAGCTCTCAGGGCAGCTAGCGCAAGTGTGGCCACTTCCCGTTTCTCCCCGCTCCGGGTCGGGAAGACGGTGCAACCTGTGCTCCTTCACAAGAGACACAGGCAGCAGGGATACGAAGAGGCGTCTCGGAGGCAGCGTCGCGCAGAGAGTAGAAGAATGGGACACTTCACGGAGACGACCAAGAAAGATGTTTATTCAGGAAGGGAGTCCGAGAAGTGACCCCGAGCTCAGGGTGCACACAACTTATAAAGGGGGGAGGAAACCAGGGGCGGGGAAATACATGAACCAATCGGGGAAAAGTAAGGGAGGAGCTGAGCTCGGGGATAAACCTATCATATAAAAGGTGGGTGTATACAAGAGAGCATCAACCAATGAGGGACCAGAGGTAACATAACAGACATGGAAGGTTCTGGAACAAAGGCAGGGATCAAGGGAAGAATGACACATCTCGGGGGAAGGGTTTAGGGGATTGACAAGGGCCAGGGAGGAGGGGAAACACCATATAGGGAACAGGGAGGACTTGGGGCAAACCACTTAGGGATATAGGGTAGGGGGAATTTCAAGGGAAAAACCATTAACTGTACAAAGCCTTTAACGGTAAATATAAACCCTTAACAACAACATTAAACTCTTAAAAACCACACTACTACAGTTTGTTAAAAAATTGTAGGACAGATAAAGATGCTCTCTGTTCATTCTCCTGCACACCTCTGGTCTGGTCAGGATTTTTAGAAATTTTTCCAGGAAGACCAGTGTCCTGGTGGAAGGAAAGCACTATTGTCACTGGTGAGATTTGGCTTCCAGCTCATATTAGTGTCTTCTTGGACCAAATATAATCCATTGGTAAAGGGGACCTTCAAGAACAGGAAGAAGAAGGTGGTGGTAGCAGGTAGAAAGGAGGGGTTTATGCCTGCTAAGACCAGGAGACAGGAATAATCTGTAAAGAATGGATGCAATATATTTTAACAGAAGCCAATACTTAAAAATGGTAAGGCTCAAATGAAAACAAGAATGGCCATAAAGCAATTTGGGTCAACTCCAAACAGGAAATTAAGAGGGCAAAATAAGAACTAGAGGAGCAGTTTGGAATGGATGCTTATGCTGACAGTAAGAATGTTATGGAAATACTCAAAGGCAGGAAGCAGTAGGAGTTGTGAGATGCTTGGATGACCAAGGTGTAGAAAGGACATTCAGGAATAAAAAAGTCATGGCAGAGAAGCTCAATTAAATATTTTCTTTTTTTTTTTGCCAGTGAAGGTGATGGGGAGACATCTGCTCCCAACCCAGTGGAAATGTGGCTGTGCAAATATCCCATAGCTTGGCCAGCAATGCTGCAACACCACAGCAGCACGTACACGGTGCTGTCTGCCAGGGTTGGTCCAAAGTACAACTCAGACAAGGTCCTGGGAACCAGACTTGTGACCCTCCCTCCCAGCCCTGCTAAGAAGGACTCTGCTTTACAAAACAGGTTCTCAGAGCACGGGATGAACACAACCAGCTGGGAAAGAACCAGCAAGACCTCCATAATTAATAAGCTTCCATAAAAATAAGCTTTCCAAGGAAAACCTCCAGTCCAGTCTTCTGGACATCTTTGGGAGTGTCAATAAACACATGAATACAGGAGATCCAGTCAGCGTCATTCACCTGGGTTTTCAAAAACTGTTTTATAATGTTCCATGTGGATGGTATTCAAGGGTGTCCTGAAGAAAAGCTCTTCTTTGGATTTAAAGGCTAGAAAGCAGATGGCTGGCTTAATTGTGACTTCTTAGGATATGGACTACTGAAGGGTTCACCTAAGAACCAGTCCTGAGATCAGTCGTTTTCAATGTCTTCATTAATTCTCTGGAAAAGGAACACTGAAATCTCCACAATGGTGGGAGTAGCTGGAATCTTTCCAGCAGCAAAATGCCTACCTGATGACAAGGAATTTGTAACTGTGTGTCTGTGTGGTGGAAGTGAGGATAGGTGAGCTTCAGGTTCAGGTAATACGTTATGCATTTTGGAGGGAAAAAAAATCTAATCCTACATGTACATGATGCTGAACATAGAACCTGCAGTTGTAACTCAAGAGGGGTTTTGGAGTTACCACTGACAGCTCACTGAAACTTTTTTTCACTGATTGCTCCACATTTAGCCACCAAAATGTGGGGAAAGAACAAGACTTTTGGCCCTAAAAAGACTTTGCACAGCCACAGTGATCTTAAGTACTGTCTACAGTCCTGTTCACTGCATCTAAAGGAAGGGAGTAAAGCTGGAGAAGGTTTAGTAAAAAGTCAAGTGAATAAGCACTTGCCTTTGTAAGAAGACATTTAGAGAGGCTCGACCTTCGGTTTGGAGATGTGCAGGTTATTCCCAGGTAACCTCTGGAACTCACTACAGGCACACTGGATCAGGAGGCTCAAGGACAAACTCATTGACCATGGAGAGATGCTAAAGGAAATAAGCAGGAATGCATCTTCAGTGCTGCTATTAAAATGCATATGACTGCCGAGGATACATGAGGAGGGATAATTGAAAATAACCAGGTTCACAGACCCTGATAGTGTCTCCTTTTGCCTTTGCTGGCTCTGTGGGCCATTTGTTCAAGTGGATTTTCCACAGCATTGCGGTTGCTACTGGAAACAGGATATTAGACTAAATGCTTTTTCATAAGACCCAGTACAGATATTCTCATGTTCCTAGAGAGCTGGAAAATCAAGGAAAAGCATGTAAAAGCCCTTGTCCAGGTAAGAGAGATCTGAACAAATCCAGTTGTTTCTTTCTGAGGACTCCCAGAAAGAAATACTGTGATTTACTGCTCTGAGGCGATGAGGAGCTGAAGAAAAACTCAGCAGAGGAGAATGTGCACAGTTTGTTTGTGAGACACTAATGCTACAGCCAACCTCATTGAGTAAAGCCAGGTTGGAGGGCAGACTCAAAAAACAGAGCAGTGGATGAAAACAGTTATGAAGGAGCCTGCAAAGTGTCAAACTCAACCACAGTCAGATAAGGGAGGAAGTAACACCTGAGTCCTCTGCCTAAGGCCATCATCATTATTCAGCTGCTTCTAATATAGACTTTAGACACTGAGGTAAGGTGCTGAGGAAGGGAAGGAGGAACCAGACTCACAGGTCTGGTTTACAGGTCTGCATTACAGAGTGTGCACTAAACAACTGTCTTTGCCTTAGTGAGCAAGAGTCTAAAACAGGACACAGCAGGAAGCAACTGTGTACTACAGGTGCTGTAGTCTAGCATCAGCAGTTGGCCTTAGAAAACTAGCCTTAGACACCTTAAAAAAATTATCCTTGGAGATGTGACCTGCTTATAGGATACAGCCTAAACTATTGGGCTGGGGGAAGGGAAATCTATGCTGAGCAGTTACAGGGCAAGTCACTCTCTTGAAAACAAAACAAGAAAAGTGCATGAAGTACACTTAAGAAGCTGAAGTCAAGGACAACTGGAGTCTAGTGATGCTCAAAGCTTGTGAGACACTAAGGAAGGAAGGGTAGTGAGAATGTGGCAATGCTAATTTGGAAGTAGGATAAGGAAAAACGAGTCAAAATCATATACAAATATTGCATGTTGTTTATACAAACAACTGTTCAGCTTTTTTGTGGTACCCATAGAGCAGTGCTGCCACAGTTTAAAGCCTTGAGGCTTTTAAAATGTTTTCCACTAATTCTGTTCTCTACTTCAATGTCTTGTGGAGTCTGTCCTTACCTTACAGATGATGCCATTTCCAGTTAGAAACTTAAGGACTGAGGAGGAAAGCTGGCAAAACTGATGCAGTCAGTTTATGTTAGAACTTTGAGAGGGCATGGGGGTAGGGACAGAAGAGAGTGGGGTCTGTTCCTTAGCTGCTCCTTAAAGCTGAAGATTCATGGACTGTTTCAGCTCCAGGAAAACATCAGAGAATCACAGAATCTTCACCGTATCTTCACAGCATCACAAAATACCAGGTTGGAAGGGATCTCAAGGATCATCTTATCCAAATTTTCTTGGCAAAAGCACAGTCTAGACAAGGCAGCCCAGCACCCTGTCCAGCTGGATCTTAAAAGTGTCCAATGCTGGGGAATCCACTGCTTTCCTGTGGGGATTATTCCAACGGTTGATTGTTCTCATCATGAAAAATGTCCGTGTCCTGTTGGAATCTCCCCAGGAGTGACTTGTGCCCGTTATCTCTTGTGTTTTCCATATGACTACTTATAAAAAGAGTCTTGATCTTTGTAGCCACCCTGTAGATAATGGAACATGGTGATAAACTCTCCCCTGAGCCTTCTTTCCTCAAGGCTGAACAAACCCAACTCTCTCTCCACAGCTTATTGCATAGTGAGGACCAAGACCAAACACAGTATTATTCCAAGTGTGGCCTGGCAAGCACTGAGTAGAGTAGCACAAGGATTTCTTTGTCTCTGTTGGTGGTGTCCTTGTTGATGCAACCCAGCATCCTGTGGGCTCGCTCTGCTTCAGCAGCACACTGCTCACTCGTGCTTAACTTGTTCACCAGGACCCCCAGGGCCATTTGCACTGAGTTGCTCCCCAGCCAGGTAGATCCCAGCCTGTGCTGCACTCCTGGATTATGTTCTCCCAGGTGCAAGATCTTACCCTTGTCCTTGTAGAACATCATAATGTTCTTATCAAGCCACTCTTTCAGCCTATCTAGGTCTTCCTGCAGTGTGGCTGTCTGGAAGTGTCCACTTCCCCTCTCAGTTTGATTTCATTGTCAGACTTCATCAGAATACACTTGATCCCACCTTCCAGATCACTTTTGAAGCTATTAAACACTGTTGGGCCCAATATTGATCCCTGGGGACCCCATGTGTGCCAGGCTGCCAGTCTGAAAAGAGGCTCTTTCCCACCCCGCTCTGTGTGCAGCCCATCAGAGTAGCCCACCATAGGAGGCGGCTCTGGGAAACTCGACTGAAAACCTTGGAAAAATCCAGGTAGACAACATCCACCACGTGACCCACATCAACAGAGGAGGTTACTTGGGTAACCTGCAAGTCTAGCTCTGCAGATATGTGTGCAGACAGATTAGTCTATTAAGATGAAAGCATGGAGTTCTTCCCACTAAAAAAAAAAACCAAACAATCAAAACCTGAATTTTGGATGCATCATTCAAACTGCAATATCAAAGCATTTTCAAGTAGACTGTAGTAAGAAAATTATTATCTTTGGGGCAGCAGGGAGTGAGGGACAGTTAATAAAAGCTCTTGCTGCTCTGTAGGGAAGCTTAAAAATACAATTCATATCCACCCTAGAAGTCCCTACTGGAGGAAGCATATGAGGGTTGGGTTTGATACGCTTTGCTGTAGGGGAGAGTTTGTTATTCCATACAGCAGGGACTGAGATAAGACTCATAATTCCTATGAAAACCTGCTCCTGTGGCACTGGAGCCTTTTCTGTTCTTCATGGCTCATTTTTCAGTGTCCTTTAAGAAGAATGAGGTTAATCCAACTATGCATGAAAATATTTTAAAGGGTTCTTGCAACTTTCTCCTAATTTAAAAAAATATGATTTGGGGGATGGAGAAGGCGCTACAAATCTGCTATTGCCAGTACACACCTTGAGCCCAGTGCCACCAAGACAGGGAACTGCACCAGGTGCACCTTTGGTCTGTGCAATATCAATGTTTATTAGTCTCTACAGTGATGTGAGGAAGATGAAAGCAATTTTTTGTAGTCTCTCTTTTGAAAGGATTGAATCTCTTCCAGTACTGCAGTGATGTTTTTCAAAACATAGGAAGTTCAACAGGATGAATTAGTACATTAAGATGAGCATGGATCTCTTCCCATTAAAAAGGAAAACAATCAAAACCTAAAGTTTGGACTCATCATTTAAGATGCATTACCAATGCACTTTAAAGTGGGCTATAGCAAGAAAACCAAATTCCTCTCCCTTGCTGTGGCACACCTCCAATTGCATATAAAGCTGGTGGACTTGTAAAAAACAGACTTTCCACATAAATGTACATAGCATGCAATTCACTCTGTGAGGCTGATTCTTCCCATTAATTTAGCCCCATTGATCAATGATCATCTCTCTTGCCACTCCTCATTATCTGGTACTCTCCCAGGGATGTTTACCTGCCAAAACAGCCATCAGTAAGCAAAATACTGCTGAAATGCTGCAAAATGTCTTGGGCTTTTGTTCTTGACATCAGCCCACACCACAGAGGAGGAAACTTTTCAATGGAGTTGAGGGGACTTCCAGTAGATCCTAAGGACAACCAAGTCCTATGCTGGATGGAGTAATTTCTCCAGTACTTCTTGGTTTCTGCTCCTCAGAAAAAGTCCCCATACTGTCCTACATGTCTAGAAATGATGTAGAAGAAAGGTTTAGGTAGTAGACAAAGCTCTTATCTGCTGAGGTATCAGAAGGTACCGTCAACAATAGGAAGGGCTATACAAATGAAAGGGCACTGGCAAAAGGGAACACCTGAGCACTCAGTCCACAATATTCTGCCTATTCTGATCAGGTATTTAGCACAATTCTCATTCACATATAATACATGCTTATCAGCTGGATCAGCATCACTACTGATGTTCTGCATATTGCTCCTCCATTCAGTCATTAACTTCTTTAAGGCTGTTTAACCAAGCTAATAATATGCAAAAAAGATTTTGATTAACAGAGCTATCTTCTCAATACAGCCCATTTTAAGGTTCATGTTAACTTACACAATGTGGCTCCAAGTGAGATAAAAAGTCCAGGTCATGAATAAATAGAGCTCTGTATGCTGATGAGTTGGGCTCCTGCCATTAGGAGCCAAATAAAATGCAGGTGTAGGTAAATTAGCATATGCTGTACTACTGAGCTATCTACATCTCACACAGTGACACTATGGACCCCCATTTAATCAGAGGAGACGACTATTAAAGGAGATAAAAAAGTGAAAAGGGAAGCTGTGAGCTGGCACCAAATTTAGAAGCCGTTGCATTTGAGCTGGGAGGCTGGAAAGGTGTGCTGGACAGAGGCTGCCATTTCCTTTAAGATTACACAGAATTTATGACTACTGAATTTGAACCATGAGGTCCACTTTGTTATTTCTCCGACCCTGCACACAGGTGCTTGGAATTCAAAGGCTAACCCTTGTTTTCTCTTGGCTGAAAATCCTGGGGGCTTGCCACAGAGCTGAAGTGTGGCTGTGGATGGGCCATAGGAGCAGAAGTGCAGTGGGGCAGATGGAGATACGGTGCATGAAAGCAGGAGAGTGTGGGGGAGCGGTGGGGAGAGAGCTTCATGGCTGTGGAGGGTTCCAGAGCAGGTGCCAGAGGGAACACATGAGCCACCTAAGGCATGTTCCTCCAGGTCCCGGCAGGAAGACTCCACGCTTCCCACCCATATGGTGCCTGAGCTAACATTAGAAGCATTCAGCTTGAGTGAAGTACCAGCTCAGGGAAAGGCAGCAAGGCTGCTCCTAACTAATGTGAAACTCTTCATCCACATGCCCCCACATGCCATCTGCCCAGTTCATCACCCAAGCAAGGGAAAGCTGGAAGAAGTTCCAGGGTGAATAACCTAGTGAAAGCAGAGGGAACAGAGGGCAGACTGTGTTTTCAGGCGCCCTGCCAGCACTGTTTGCCATGGTGTCCATGTTTTCTGAAGCACCCATAGTGACACTATTTATCAAAGACTGGTTTTCTGTTATGGTGGCAAATAGTTTGGTCTGTAAGTGGAGCTAGAACAGGCAGTGCAAATGGACAGAAATTTTGGCTGTGTCTTTCTGCTAGTCAGAAATGCAGTTGCCTTGGATGAATAAAGGTGAAGTGATCTTTATCACAGTGCACAGACTTGTTATTTTCTAGCTGTGATTGTTTCTTTGNTTTTTTTTTAACCTGCTTACCTCGGGGCTCTGAGGGAAAAATTTCCCTTCTCAAAACATTTGCTCATGACTCAGTGTTGTCTTCAAGGACAGGTTCAGGGAAGTCAATTCTGTTCTCTTCTCCTTTCAGCACAAAGAACTGAGACCAAACAGATTGAGTATTACGCCACAGCCTCCACTGGACTCTCAATGCACATGCCAGGTGGGAAGCAGAGGTGGGATCTCCTATGCAAGCCCCTTAATTCCACAGGATGCATCAGATTTTCCCCAGGGCTACAGGAGACAGCATTTCCCCTCTCAGGCAGACACTGCAGTGTAACAGGCTGTGATTAATCTGGATTGTGGTGAAAGCTGTCAAGGTACAGCACAGGAGCTCTTGCACTCCCGGTCACTGGAGTGAGTTGCTTCCAGTCTGCTGGCTGAGGTTCACATTGTAGTGGTTTCCTTCTGGAGGCAACTTATTTCTGCATCAGAAATGGTTTTGCTTTTTAATGGATGTACTACAGCAACTACAGTATCACAAGAAGTAATGGCCTGCCCTGTCCTCTTGTGGCTAGTGTGGGCTATATTTGACTCCAAGGCAACTTGTGTTTGCTATTGGATGTGGACAACAGTTTGCATTTCCAATCAAGCTAGTGTACTATCTTTAAAGTTCAACATCTCTGGTGAAGACCGTAACAAACTTCTGGTGTAAGATAGCACGTTCTGTCTCCAAAGACAGAAGAAACCACATCCAATGCTTTGTCCTGTTTGATTCTGAATGTGCTGGGTCCTTGCAAAGATGAGTGTCTTCCACAAGTGACTGGATAGGAGACATTGCTGGAAGGAAGCTTAGAGATCACTGACCGGGGGGCTGATCTGATGACTGAATCAGCAGCATTTCTCTGTATTTTAGTTTCAAAATTCAGGACAAACAGGAAGAGGAAAGCAATCAGGTTAACACATGCCATGTTAGCCAAAGAAACTGAACAACTAAAATCATGTTTGTAAATCATGCAAATTGTTATGCCGAAACTTCAGCTGGAATCAGAGCCCTTACAAAAAGCTAAATTTTGCAGGAAAACATCCCCAATGTTGTGTGGCTCTCCATAGAAGATACCTTGGTACCTACTGCAAGATTTCCTTTTGCTTCTCTCTGGATACATTTACGTCTTTCTTACAGTAACCTTGATCTGTATTTGTACTCCAGATAAGGCAGGTCACAGAGGAAGATGAACAGATGTGTGGGAATGCTGAGGCTTTTTGCATTATCATCACCTTGGCTAAGGAGGAAGATGGCCTTTCAAAACCTGCTGGGTACTCATTCATAAATTGATGCTGTTGCATTAATGAAGGAATTTCAGTTTAGTCTTCAAAGGCTCCAATCAATCGTTAACTGTAGCACAGTGCAGAGAAAAAAGCAAAAGCCCTATATACATGACTAAAAAAAAAAAAGAGAGGCAAAAAGGTTAAATTAAATAAATTACATCTACCTGAGAGTCAGTCACCTATTCCATATCTGGAAAATGCTGAAGTGGCTATATTTCATATTTTTCTGAAGCATTTGGCGAGTTTAGAAGAATAGCTCACCTACTTCTTCAATGGACTTTTAAAACATTAAGTAACTACTCTGTAAATACTGTCCTCTAAAAGTCCATTGAGATTCCTTTATTGCAGGCTGCAAACTTTTACACATTCTGTATGCAGAGGTCTGGGACTGCACAAACCCTTTTCCCCTTTACTACTTTATATTTTCCTCCAAACGTTTTAAGCTGTGCTGCAGGTTTCATTTTTTGCTCTGATAACCTTGAGAGTTGCAGGTAGGTGACTAATGAATTAAAACGGGGAAGATCAAGGTGCATATATTCAGAATTCTCAAGAGTTTCCCTCTGAGATAATATCTAATAGGAATGCATGCCTTGATCACACAAGAAGACCCCACCAGCATTTCAGGTATAACTCGTACACAGTAAAACCCTGAGAAGCAAAGATTTATTAAAGGTGCAAGGACTTAGTGGGAATGGAATGCTAAGGAGGGAAGAAAGCCCATAAACTGCTCTCATAAGGTTTCTACACAAAAACACTGACAGGGATCTGATTAGGTACATGAAGGCAACCAGTTATGACTTTTTTTTTTGTGTGTGTGAAGGTTTGAAAGGCCTATGGTGAAACTCATAAGAGCTACTGACCATGTGGGCAGGTGGGGCACAGTTTACCTGGATGCATTTGTATGACCTTCAGTCCTAGGCACAGCTACTTCTTTCACCTGCCACTGGACATCAAACCATCCCCTAGCCAGTCAGAAGGGGATTATTTCCCCACAATCAGTGAGCCAGTAAAATATTATACAGAATAACAGAGGATTTATTATTCTCTCTGCTTGACTGATGTGCTGTTAATATCTGCTGCTGTCATAGATAGGCATATAAATGGGCTTGGAAGTTCAGGAGCCTTCATGCTGAAATGCCTTGCTCCAGGTGAGCATGGGAGTTGTGATCTGCTCCTGGTGACACAAACTGCATGAAGAATAAAATGTAAAAAGTTATTTTGCTATCAGAGTTCCTTTGGTTGCTTGCCAGAATTACCAAGCAGCTTCTTTTGCTTTACTCAGAGCTCAAATTCCTAACTGAGGGTGTCAAGAACAAAGCATGGATTTGGGGCTACTCTACTGAGCCCTGTGAGCTCCCAGCCAGCTTGAGATGACTCAGGAACAAGAGGAACAGCAGCAAAACAAGGACACAGTGCAAGGGTATCTAACCATGGAAAGAACAGGTGGATTTCCAAATGATTCAATGCTTCGTGACCTTCTGAGTCTGGGTGATCTTGCCGTTGGACATGATAAATGTTCAAGGTGGGCTGACTGCAGTTTCTGGCACTGATTCCTGACTCCAGTAACTTCAGAATGCACGTACAGCTTTGGCTGTAATCCTGCCTGAAGTACCTCAGCCATTCTTAATGGCTATGCTGGGATCACTTCTTGGAGCCATGCCACAGTACAGAAAAAATGGATGATTCATGGGGCCAAAAGACCAAGTCATTTAAAATAAAACTTCAAAGGCATCTGGCTGATTTCTATATTTAGCTGCCTAGTAACAAGTATTTGAACAGCTGGCCTATTAATTAAGAAGAGGGCACCCTCCTGCAAGCAGTTAAATCTTCAAGTCAGTTCTGGTCAGCTATCTGAAAAGCATCTACGCTCAAGAGAGAATTCTCTGCCTCAGATTACAACTCAAGACAAGTGCGCAGACCCGGGGGAAGGCAATATATTGCATTAGATCCTGCTGGTTAATTCCTGATAGCTCCTTGCTTGAGAACTGTGTGCGCACAGCAGAGCCACCTAATCCTGTCTGTGTTCTGTAAATTGCTATGAAACTGTGCCATCATTGTACCACTCCTCCCCTCTTCTATAAAAGGCCATTTTTCTGTCAGGAACTGTGTTGCAGGAAGAACCACAATGGCTTTAGGTGTCAAAGAGTCAAGGACAAACCTAAGCACTATGTGTTCTCTCATGCAGCTATGTCAGGCTTGGTTAAGTTCAGCAGACAAGGTAGGAAACAGACTCTATGATGAATTATGGGGCTTCTACTGACACCTGTTGGCAAAACTCTCAAATACCCAAGGGTGATGGACACAGCTCCGCACCTCACAGGTTACTCTTTCCTTCTCTGTGGGACAATGAACCTTCCACTGGCAGGAAAGCAGAGGTAACTGCCACATCCTGTACTGAAGATGAAGAAAGACAATGCCATTTACCAGTCATTTACTTGGATGTGCAATCAGTGTAACACATTATTAAAGTAAAACTAACAGTCTGGGTTTGTTGTTGGCCTATGGCCATTTTAAGGTAATATCAGCTGGTAATGCTTAGCACTTAGTGGGAAAAAACCCTTGAAACAATTCTTAATTTTGAAATGCCGTATTTTGAAAGCCTGCACAGTATAGTTTAGTTAACATATGGCAACTTGAATGGCAGGATCTACTAAAACACCATGATTGCCAGGAATTAAGTAAACTAGGTATGACTGATCCTATGAAAGATGTCAGAAAATATCTGGATTTTGGAACACTTCAGTGAATATTTTATCAAGATTTTCAGTGCATATGTCATGAGCAAACACACAGCTGCCCTACCTGTTAAGGCATTAGTATTAGGGCAGCAGAACAGTGAAAGACCAAATGCAAATCCTGCCTAGGAAAGCCAGGCTGCTTTCATGTCTGTAAAGTTCAGAAATTTAAGGGTGGAAAGCTACCCAAGCCAGAAGAAGAGAAAAGAGAAGCCAACAGACTTGTAGATTACTATAAACCTTGCAAACCATTAACAGGCATTGGCAGGGGTAGGAAATGTGAAATTGTTTTTGCCTGGGGAGATTCGGTTGAGGTGGAGCAATGCAAGGCAAATTGACCCTGAGGTTTTCAAGCATGACCACTTTTCTAGCTTAAAAGTCACAAATAAAAGAGGAAGCTGAGGCATGGACAGCACACTCAGGCTTCAGCTGGTGTTGAGGGCTGCACTTCCATGTGCTGCAGAGCTTGATGTGAGTGTGTTGCAGAGGCCAAAAGCTCTGGAGCACTGCAGCCCTTGTGACACAGGGAGAATGCTCAAGAAGACTCCTTCCACCTCAGCTTGCTGGAAAATGTCACCAAAGCTCAGTAAGAGGTTATCCGGCTGTACTGCTCTTACACATCTGAAGTCCTTGCTTTACCCATTTGTTGGACAAATACAACTTCTGTTGGTCTTGTGACTGTTTACTGAGCCACTCAGTTTTGTAAACTTCTCACTGGGTCTTCCTGGCATGCTTTATGTTCTTATTGAGTTCTTATTGAGCTGGCAGAACAAAGAAAGAAGTGCTCCAAGGAGAAGTGTATCATGCCACAAATTTCATTTTTGTAAAACATCAGGTTATTCTTTGTGGCCTCTAGAGCTCATACAAAATGTAAAGATTTTCCTTCTCCTCTTCTGTAATCAATAGCATTTGCTGCTGCTAAGTCTGTTATTTGGGTTATTGATTGCCAGTCATTCCTACCCAGACCTGTTTCCTGAAGATCCTTCAGGAAAGGAATATTAAGATACGAGGTTATCTAATGTGAACATGCAGTTCTTCTGAGTCCTGGTACACATTCCCTTTTGCCTATTAACAATGCAGGAGGAGTAACCCTCTTACTTCCACATGAAAGGTTATGGAATTTATCACTGTAAACTGCTGGCAAATATGAAGACAAATACATTAATACAGTAAAGTAAAAAACAAATAAGATTCCAAGACAACAAGTATAAGGAATGATAGACAATGTCTCAGTGTTAGATGACCCTTCTCCTTGCATCAGAGAACTGTATGAAGACATACATGCTTAGTAATGTCATAATTAAAAAAACCTGCTTATGGATCACTTTCTGCTTTTGGGAAGAGTCATGTAACTTTACACTGGGAAGCACTTTCAGAGCGATCCTGATTCCCTTCCTGGCCCAGCTAGGATTTATCACTCTGCCTTTTAGTCTGGTACAGATGTGCAGAAATCTTTCACCACTTCTGTCACCATCTCTATGGCTGTCACCACTTCTATGGCTCCTGAAGTGCCTGGCTGCTGCATCTTACACGGTTTGGGAGGCAGTAGGAGACAACAGAAATTTCCTCTGGGTTAGAAGTGACTTTAGATGGTCATTTTAAATACCCAGGCTCTCCCAGCTGCTGATATTTGATGATAGTCTGGTGACTGCTACTCTGCAACTGCATCATGGTAGACTGTTGGATTAAAGCAATTAAGACTCAAGGAGTTTAAGATGTATTTTTAATTTTTAGTCAGATGTGTCCTAAAGGTTATTTATAATCTTCCATCCATTGTAGGTCATGATAGCATAAACCCACTTGAGTCTTAGCAGTGCAGCGTCCCACCAGCAGCACTGAGCTGAGTGTGGAGGAGAGTGCCCAAAGCCCTGAGCAGATGAAGTCTGTTAGCACAGGATGCCTCAGTTTTAACAGATCAAAAGTAACCCTTAAGAGCTGCAGTGGAGAATCTCCCTGAGATGCCCCTCCATCCTCAGCTGTCAGCTGGGCAACAGTCCAACACTTTTACATGTCAGGCCCTTTGCCTTGAAGAAACCAGTCAGGGATCAGTGGACTATTAAAGGGGCTGCCTACTTTAAATACTTATTGACTTGCAGCTTCAGCATAATTAGCTGGTTATTTGTTTTACGTTTCTGAGTCCCCTGTGTCTCTGCCACACTACATCTGTATGCTTCTCTCTCATTCCTTTCCTTCCAGATGACAGGTAAATGCTATTCCCTCTAGTAGCGTTTGGGTTGTTTTTAGGTAACAAAAGTGTATCCATAAACAAAAGAATTACTTCCAAAAGGAGATGTCAGTTGTACATATGTGCTCCACCAGCTTCAGCAGCTCATTCTTTCATTCTGCTGCTTCATTCTGCAGTGCCTGATGAATACCCAGCTGTTAATGGATACTTCAATACCCAGCTGTTAATGGATGGACAAGCAGGAAGAACCCCTACCTTACCCAAAATGAGGTACCTTTGCTATGCTTCTTACCAGCCTTTCCTACAATGAATGCACCGCTTGAGAAGGGATGATCTCCTGTTCTGGGAACAGCATGCCCACTGAATTACAATCACACCAGGAAATTCTTCCTCCAGAGTACCCACTCTACTCTGAGACCGCCTCAAATCTACTCATTGTAAGAGCCAGAAAATGTAAGGTTAGAGCAGGGGAGCACAAGTGCAAAGCTGGATCATACCTGGAAACACAGCTCCCTGATAGGAACAAATGTAATTTGGAATTCTCTTAGGAAACAAAAAATTGCCCTCAGCTATCCTTTGTACAGGGAGGTAAAAGACTAAACACTGAGAAGTGTGTTTAATAAAAATACTTTCAAATACTTTGACACAGTTGGAATTACCTACAAGCTGTGCAGACTGCAGCACTGTTGCTGAACCCTGCTGACAATCCCCATATACTTGCTCCAGCAATCCTGTGCCAGCAATGCTCTCCCAGGATCTACATAAAGATATTAATAGCAAATAATCTCACAGAAGCCTGGTGCTAATCTTGACTCATGGTAGTGGTGAGCTTTGCAGTCTCACTCTACCTCTGTTCTGCATGAATGCACTCTTACTAGGCTTTATTTATTTTCATAGTAAACACAATTCTGGGAAAAGCTTTCCTACGCCCTCTGCTGGTTTTCCAAGACAGACATTTTCACCCAAGCATTACAACTCTTCCTGTAAAATACCAGTAGGTTCCCATACCTCTCTTCTGTTTTCTTCTGACTGAACTGCAGCAAGATGTATAGGACAGAATCATAGGTACAAATTATACCAATTACTTCTTTCTGCTTCCCTGTGACCTGCAAAATGACGACCAATTTTCATGTTTACTTACCAGCATATTTTCTGAACTAGACTGTTCAGGAAATTCAGGTAATCACCACCTCTTCATAAACAGCAGGCTTCTTTGAGTACATCTGCACAGAGAACAGGAGCTCTCTTTGGTTCCCTTTCATGCTGAGGAGTGGCAAACTCCATGCACCTTCAGCCTGAACCTTACGGCCACAAAGTAATTTGTCAGTGGATCAATTATCTCCTTGTATTTCTGCCTTCACTGCCAAGACTCCTTAAACACTTAACCAGTAAGCTTTAAACAACTGTACTAAGTTATTCCCATGACTCTTCCAGAATAATTCTTTAGTCTTTAATGTAAGTTTTGTATATGCCATGAGTGTTTTCCAAAAGCTCAAGACTGCATACTGCTCTGATTCTCACTGGTGACTTATTCTGGTATTCAAAGCCAATTCTGCAGGTTTCAATATTCAGGTTAGTAAGTCTTAACCTTTATATTTCTACATTTTTGTGGAATTTTATTTTGCCCTATGTGTAAAGACAATCTAACTTATCTATAAACCTAAGACCCTTTGATAGTAATTCTCCAAAGAAAAAGACACGAGCAGTTCCCAATGGCCAGATGGTGAGACTTGTCAAATGATAAGCAGGGTATATCCTCAGTGCTAGAAATCTATACCATCATCACAGGCTGGGCCAGGTCATGACTGTAATAAGGGATATGGTGTCTGAAAACTCACATAGCTTGAGTCACATAGCTCAGAACAGGTGTCTTACCTCTAACCTTGAGAGTGAATAACCCAGAGTGAACCCTCTACAATAAATTCAATTGTGCACCAGATCCAGTCAGGGATATACAATGGCAGTAACTCTACCTTGTCAGGAAAAAAGAGGTACTCATTAATCAATCCAATTTTAGTTTAAGGTTTTGGATGTGAACACAGCCTTTCTTGAAAATTCTCTCTGCTTCAGTTTTCCCTTCACTCAAATCTGCACCTTTTTAAAATGTATTAGCCAGTTTACTTACTAAATGCTGTGCCAAACCTGTACCCTCCATTACTGCTCAAGCTCTATTCTCAGTAAATGCAGGAACAGCAAAAAGACTTCCAAGGCAGTAGAACTTTCACTAAAGAAACAAAAAACCACTAATGAGCAAAACATCACAGACAAATCCACAAAACCAAAACCCCCACATAGCATGCACCTCCACTATGAAATTATCACTTTCCTAAGAGTCCCATAAATACACTGCTCTCTCACAAGTGCTGCCATGACAATGATGCTGCTTCTTCTGAACTTACCTCTTAGGGAGACTAGAGAACAACTTTAAGTCAAAATAGAGAGTTAACAAGACAAATCTCTCTCTACTGTTCTTAGTGATATCATGCACACACCACTCACAAGAAAGAAAGAAAACTTTTATCAAAACCACACCAGTGAAAGCCACTACTTGGGAATCCAGAGCAATCCTAAATGCAGAAGAAAAACCTGGCCGTAGCCAGCTGCCTTCCCAATGAACTGACAGGCAAGCAAACAGCCATGTTCCTGTGGCACATGCTCAGTCTCCAGCACACAACAACTCGGGGTGTCAGGAGCCAGCCCATGTCTCTGAAGGTGCCCACCTCCTTACAGGAAGATCAGAACTGGTAAAGCCATGGAAACATTTAACATCTACACCAGCAGGACCAACACAGCACTGCTGCCTCAGCTCTCTAACATGCACGTTTTCCCTGCACCAGCCTGCAACAGTACACCTGCTTAAGTGGGAGAGCCTGCCTGTTCCAGCCAATACATGTCTTGGGTTACTGCATGATGACAGCCAAACATCAGTACTGAGTGGGAACAACAAACACTGTCATCCACAGTGTCTTCAGAGTTTGATGCAGGAGATGCAAAAATTTGATTGACATTCATCTAAATGTTAGGATATTTTGAGCAGTTTTCAGGAAATGAAAATTCATTACATCCAATGTAAAACAACTACACTGCAGATTATTAATCCAGCCCTGAGCCGGAGCATTAGGCAGGTACAGTCAGCTTCTGAGGACAGTATTAATCCTGGAGTTGTATTTTCCACCAGTGCATTTCTTCAATTATTACTTAACCTTACATGAAACTTTGCTCTCAAATTTTCACCTCAATAGTGCCAGCTAGAACTCCAAAACACCCAGCTAATACGTTTGGCACCACAACTGAAAACATTCAATACACTCCATCTTAAGAATTTAGATCTAGGATCTCCTCTTGGCTTCAACCAGTTAGAATTGGAAACTGAAGATATTCAGACAAATGACAATGTCAACTGCCCCCCAGAAGTAGGCTGCCCAAAGATGGCCAGCAAGACTATGTATGTACCTTCAGACATAGCCATGACTACTCTGTCACATGTTTCACTGAAGATATTTTATTTTTAAGTTAGGCCCATCATTATTTCAGAAGAGACAAGTTCCCTGCCGTTCTTCTTTTTACAGAGGAAGGCACACCAGCAAACACATCAGCATTCAATAGGTGCCAAGTCCATTTTAATAAGAGAATCCACAACCACCAGAGCATTAAATCCCCCTTCCCATAACCAGCTGTAGGCAGTTCTCTTTGGAACTCAGAATCTGACTTGCATCCGGAAATGCATCTGCTTTGTGGCATTGTTAGTCATTCCGGTCTTGAGCATCCACTTTGACTTCATTCTCTGCAGGTACTGCATGTCACGCTGCTGAGCGGAGATGGCCCCTGCAGGGAGACAGAAGGAAGGGAGATGGATCAATGTCTGCCACCTTACCTGAAACCTGTATGCAAACCAGCTGACCTGCCCACGTACTTCAGCAGTTACCTATAGATTTTCCTTCCCATACCAGCACTCTTCTTTCCACTTTTCTCTGGGAAAGCCCAGTTCCTTCTACAAATACCCATGACTGTGATTAAAGCAAAAGGTTGTTATGCATTCCAAGCGTGATTCTCGTGGATTTCAAAAGTGGATATAGACCACAACACTGTTCCCCAACTGGAAAAGTATTCTGTCAAAGCATGACTTACATTATATTATTAAATAGCCAGGCTTGGCTAGGCCGAAACCAAGAAATCTCAGGAAATCACCAAGTATCACAAACAATGGAATGAAAAGCTTGCACAGAAGCTGCACTGGACTTTAGAAGCAAACTTCCTATATCTGCTTGGATGTCAGGAATTAAAATGAACCGAGTGAAGACAAACTACGGCATAAACCCCAGATGTGAAGCAAAGTTAACCTCTGGAATTGTAGAGTGCTGACATCCCAGAGCCTCCCCCTCTGCAAAGCCCTCCCACTGTCACTCACCTGCCTGGCCCGTCCAGCCCAAGGCGCGGTACTGCTGCAGCACCCGGCCCACGGCTTTCTTGTTCTTTGCAACAGCCACGGCTCTTGTCACACCAAAACGCTGCTTGTAGTACCTCATCAAGGAACGGTGACCCACTCTGGCACCTGCTCACAGGAGGGGACATCTTATTATCCACCATGGGACAGCTCCTGAAATGGAGCACCCCAGCACATTGTAAGAACTATGGAAAACCTCTCTGCTGAGAAATGTTTTTAAAGGGTCCAGAACCTTAAAAATATTAGGATTATTAGGAACTCAATGTAATTACTCTAAGAGCTGCTTGAAGAAAAAACACAAAATGTGCTGCTATTCAATAGGGCCTTAGCTCAGATAACAAACAGAAAGTTATCAGAGAAGAAAATTTTAATTATTGGAATGAGCAGAGGCAATGCTGCTTCAAGTAAACAGTGAAGCCACTTGCTGACATTCAGGAAAACTTGTAACTGCAGAGTTGGCAGCACTTTTCAGAATGAAAGGACTGAGGTCCTCTCATACAAAACCACCAAAAAAAAAAAAAGAAACCAAGTGAGAGTGCCAAATACTGAACTAGTCAAAGGCTATTTAATGATTTTATTTACTGAACTAGTTTACTGAATTAGGTGGGAGCTGGCTCTCTACAAAAATACTCCTACACTAGATAAGCTAAGTTACAGCCTCTCCAAGTTGCACTCAAACAAATATGGAAACTATTGGAGTATACCATGACAGTTGCATGATAATGAAGATGTGCAGCAACCCACTGCCCCAGTCCACATATCCATCAGTGCTGAAGAAGCTGAACTACTTGGCAGTGAAAATAATGGAAAGTGAGGACATAACCCCAAAGACACTTAAATGCAAAACTACCTTCTCCCTTCCCAGAGGAAAACACAATGGCCTGTGCTGCGGGTACTGGAGGCAGATATGGAAAATGCAGAGAAACTAAGTTGTAACACAAACCCTGTGCCCACCTGATGGAAGGATCAGCTCCATAGTGTCATCATCATAATCCAACTCTTTCTCTGCTGGGTGCTTTCCAGGATCCTCCACATCTTTCCCATCCTCATGATCAGGGTAGCTGCTCCTGTGGAAGAGCACCAATACATGGTTTAAGCATGGTGAGCAGCCACAACTATCCAGACCCACTCTACAAAAGAACCACCATGCACAGCTACAGCAAGGCACAGACATTGTCATGTTTCACCTGCCTTGGTCCTAACACCAGAACCTTGCTCTGAACAGAGCCTGGAGACAAGGAACTCTTTCCTCCATCCCTTTCTGCAACTCAGCATAGTTCTGCTGCACACTTAACAGTGACTTATGGTGAAAAGCCACCACAGTGCAGGTCACCAGCTCTGCACAGCTACTGAACAAGCGCTCCCAGAAGCTCCACCCATAATATGAGCTGTTTCTGACCAAAATGAACACAGCTTAGGATAAGTTGCAGGAAGTTCAACAAAAGGCCTCTAAATCACAGCAGTCCTGTCCAACTCCAGCTACAAAATAAAACTTATGTAAGAAACTTACAGTAGGTCTTAAGTCCACAATCTGTTTAAAAGGTAATGGGAAAGACAGTTATGACCTTTTATGGCCTTTGCTGGTGCATTGAAATCTCAATTCAGAAACAGGAAACATACAAAACAGATACAAAAGTACTTTGATGTAGGACTAGTAATAATGGTCACAGAAGACAACCAATCTTGTTGTTACCTGAAAGAGCGGGGAACCAGCAATGCAAAATAAGTACTGGAACCTGAAACACCACTGAATTTTAAGAATGAATTATAGTTTCTAATGTAGTATTTAACTGTTTTTTTGTCTGTCCCCACCTGTGTCCCACTCAAAGAGAAATTACCTCACCTAAAATCATAGAAATCTGCAAATTCCAGGGCAGCATCTCCATCTGTGAAGAGTTTGCAGTGGCTTTTATCATTCATATGAGCCTGGACCGCTTCTGTAGAGTAGAAGGATTTCCCCTTTTCATTGCACCAGATGCAGATTTTCCCAATGCCGACTTTCTCTCCTGCAGAAAACATTGGCACTTCTGTTGGTCTGAACAAAATCTCCCTAGTCAGTAATTAACACTTCTGTGACAAAGCCTTCCCAGGTTGCAGGCAGAGAGACTTAAGAGGAGCCTCCAGCCCTTCATTTCCAGGATAGCCTGGCTGTTCCTATGCCTTGACCATATGGCCCCATCAGGGAGAAGTCTGGCCATTTAAAGATTTCTTGTGACAAGGTATGTGTCATTCAGTATTCTCAGTAAGAAATTTCACACTTCCAATACGTTTTTCTATCCAATACTCCGAAATTATTTTCTTCTCATCATTGTTTTTAGACTTGAAGGATGATAGATTTTTTCCTAGCTTTTAGCTCTCTCACAAGCATTGTAGACCAAAGAGACAAATACTTGTGACTCACTGGTAGGACAACACAGTTCATATGCATGCTTTACTAACAGAATTTTGTCCCAGATTTTATGTTATCTGAACAACTTTCTCAACATCAGAAAAATATGTGAGACCTACAGGGTACATGACCATGTTTGCTCATCCAAGTTTTCTCTCATTCTCCCTGGAAAGCCTGTGGTCCTGCTCATGATCTAAATACTGACAGCACTCAGACAAAAAAAAAGCAATCCAAACCAAAACATTTGGTGTCATATCCAAACGAAAATAAGCACTATCAGAATATAATAGAGAACATTCAGTCATACCAAGATACTTGATTAGTCCTCTGAGATCCACAAGGTACTCTATGTCTGGAATAAAGAAGCTGTGGATTTTTGTCATATGCGCCACATTTTTTGTGAGAGATCTTGAGTGATGGTGACAGAACAAGCAGTCTGTGACTGGTATGGCCCCAACAGCAGGAATGCTTTCAGCCTCTGCCTGCTGTTCCTCTTCTTCTTCTTCCTCCTCCACACTTTCCATGTCTTCGTCAGAGCCAATGTCTTCATCACAATCCATATCTTCCCAGTCTTTTAAAGGAAATTTTAAAAAATGTATTTATAAAGTTATAAAAAGTTTTAGAAAATATATTTATTTTATACTTTTTCCAAGTAAAATAAGTCCCAAATAAGTTAGAAAAACCCATAATAGAACATATTGCATTTTTTGTTCTTGCAGCTAAGTGCCACAAAGTCACTTCTAGATGCAAGAATTTACCATTGCCAGTAAAAGACATTTCTTTTTAAGATACACAGCAAAGCACAAGGTTGCTCATAAAAACCATTGGCAGATATGATACTTTTCCCCTTCCATTTTCTCAACTATTAGCACTTTACTGCGGCTTCTAGGCCTTAAATTTAATTCACCACAGTGCAAGAACAAAACCATGGCTCATTGAAAACAAGAGCACTCTGGTGACATCAGGAAAATACTAATTTCCAGTAGTGAGGTAAAACACACTCCTGTTCACACACTTAGAAGAACAATTAACATTCAGAAACCTACTGAGATTTTCGCAATGCAACGTATGACTAACACATTAATACTAGACAGGTGCAAGCTGGCTTCTTCTTTAGGTGCTACACTGTATGTTCAGAGGTAAATGTTTCTTCTCATGTAGAACAGATCCACTGAACTGCAACTGAAATTTCAAGAGCACAAAGCTGTAACAGATGCAGTAACGTGACAGAGGGGTTTCAGAAGCTGGAATGAAGCTCCACCTCATTCATACCTGTCCCCTTGCTACAGCTCAATCACCCCATTCAACTGCTCCAATTGATGAGCTTGGAGCTGCACTGTCAACTACAGCACTGAAAGCATCTAGGTTAAAAATAACTCTTTTCTGGAAATTCTGAAGCTCTGAGCTTTTCAGCTCTCTGCTTTCCAGGCTGACCTCCAACACAGAGCTGTATTCATAGGAAAAGGCCACTGGGGTGGCAACTCTTAAACCCATTTTAACACAGACATCAAAATGCTGAGAAGTGATGCCACACAGTCAGGTCAAAGAGCAAACTTTCTCCTCTGGTCCTGGTGGGCAGAGGGAAACAAAACCAACCACAGCCCCACCTCCCTTCAACGGATCAGGAAATGAGTTAGGACAATAGCAAATGAACATAACTGGATTTTTGTTCATTTAATTTTCAGAAGTATTTTTAGGGTAATCTGTTACATTAGCCTTCTTTAAAGGAAACTTCCTTTGACATTTTATGTGGGAAATAGTGCTCATACTAGTGACTATATTCAATCTTTACATTTATTAGTACCTGTCTGTAAGTTGAAAAGCTGGCAGTTCAGACACTAACACAGAGTCCTTGACTGCAGACATGGGCCAACCTTAACTCCTTTGTTAAACTGAAAATTTCATCAACAGCAAGACCTTTTGTGATAGAAAATACTGCACTGCTACAGAAGTAGGAGGAAGCTTTTGCTCAAACCATAGCTCACCCCAAGCTATCTTCTGTCAGTGTGTTTACTGCCTTACCTTCTTCATTATCCTCTTCTTCCTCTGCTTGTTGCTTGGCCAGCTTCTTTGCTTGCTGCTCAAACCACTGCAGCCGTGGAGGTATTTCTGGTCGTTCTCTGCTCTGGGACAAGCTGGTGCTTTCCCTGGAAACCGGAGAGCTACTTGCATTACTAGGAGGTAGAGGTGTCTTCTTTGGAGATGAAGATGGCTGGGCTCTGATGGCTTGCTGAATAGCTGTGTTCATTTCATCTTTATTTACACTCTCTGGGGCCAGCCCCTTTTCCAGATTCTTCTCATTTAGTATTTTCACCTTCTTGCTGACAGCTTGAACAGCTTTCTTCTCCAGCTCCAGGTGCTTCTTGGACTTCAGGTGATTCTCATAGGCATTGAAGGTGGAGAACCTCTTGCTGCACACTGTGCAGTAAGTGGCAGTGATTTTGTTCTGCTCCTCTGCTACTGCTCTCTGCGCCAGGACTCTCTCTTGGAAGTTCTCAGCAGTGACAGGAGGCATGTCAGCAACTTTGCGCTTCAGGTTGTACCTGTGCCAGTCGGTTTTGTAATGGGCACGCTGGATGTCACCATCCTTGAAAGCCACACGGCAAGTGATGCAAGTGTACGTGGCCATTACTAGAAAGTGGGAAAAAGTAAAATCATGCTAAAAAAATTAAGTAAGAGACACAAAAAAGCCCCGACACAACATCCTGACAACGTGCTTTTAAGGCAGTATTAAGCCTGTTGGGATTGGGATTCGGGAGAGGGCCCCCAGTCACAGCAACAGTGTTTCAAAAACTCTACACTTTTCACTGAAGATCAGTGATTAAAGGTTCTTAACAAGCTCATGTTCTGTCAATGGTAAGACTTTGAGGACACCAGTGATTCCTCAGAAATAAAGGTAAAAAGGGAAAACCTGCTTAAAGGGCTATTTTGTATTTTCCACAGCCTTACTAAATGGCAAAAAAAGCGCTACTGCATTTAAAAATAAACCCTGGTCTCCCTCCATTTCCCACCATCAAGCTGAGCCATGTTACTGGGGCTGGGACAGAATAACTGCAGAGCAGTGACCTGCCACTGATGCTGTCCTTTCCAAACCTATACATTTCCTTCCTTCTCAGTGCTTAATGAAACTTAGCTGCCTTTTTTTTTTTTTAATAGTTGATGGAATCTCTTGAAGGCTCCAAAAGCAAAGAGCAAAAAAAGTGTGATCTGGAGATCACAGAAAACACCCTCATAGTCCAAATGATTTAGAAAAACCATGGCTTAATCTGGAGAAAAAAGAAATAATACATCAGGATGAGGGGGCCTGAAAGCAGGGAGAGGAAGAGCAGCGCCTCCCTGGAGTTACTAAGAGGGAGAAGCAGTGGCAGAAGTCATAAACATGTAGAGTCAGAACACACGTTATGAAATGCTCATTCCCCGGAACCACTGGGCTCCTTACTTAGTATTGCTTGTGCTACCTACAGTACAACAGCAACGGGGGGAGGGG